>JAOUQZ010000022.1:747113-762888 GCA_028564935.1 Neosilurus hyrtlii
CACACACACACACACACACACACACACACACACACACTCACACACACACACACACACACACACACACACACACACACGTACAGAATTGACTCTACAGACCGTAGAAGCTTACAATTAATTTATTAGTTCTTTTTCCCCTTCAAGAATTTTTATCCATTAACTCACACAGATACCAAAAACCATTTTGTTTAATTTTATATTTAGATATATTGCATTATAGACACAATAAGAATTGTGTCTGAATGAAATTACATGAAGTTAATGTTGCATTACATTTTTGTTATAATTAATTCTCATCGTTAATCTACTGCTTCCATTTTTCATGAATTCCTACTTAATATAAACAGGATTTTATTTCTTATTTTATATCATTATAGTGTTCATCTAATAAACATTTATGGGAGAGATCTCCAGTGTCCATTTTTTTAATCTTTAAAAAAATGTAATTAAATGGAAGCAGGTGAGCTAGTGACTGTTTACAGCGATTATAATGATAAAGTTAAGCAAAAAAAGGAACTTATTTCACTTTTAATTATAAACATATAATAAACATATACTGTGCTGTGGTGGAAGAGGAATAAAGCATGTTGGGAAGTGCTGTTATAGGGAACTAATCAACGTCAAGACAGTAACAGTAACCCACAGAATTAAAGTATCATCACAGACATTCAGAATTAATAAAGGTCAGAATTATCAGTGGGTCAAGGGTCAGCTTGGAACCCCTAATGTTTTTACCTAAATTGCTTTTATTTTTACTTTTATTATTATTATTATTATTATTATTATTATTATTATTATTATTACTTTTTCATCAATTTTCCCAAAAAATGCTGTGTCATCATCTCCTCTTCATCACCATCAATTGTATCTATCACTCCTCTTCATCACCATTCATCACTTTTCATTAATCTTTTTGCTTGGACCCCAGTATTTGCTGCTGGCATTAATGTTTTATTAATTATTTACTAAAGGTGCAAACTGTAATTTTCAAAAATATTTTGATCCCAGTATTTGTCATAAAATATTTAGGAAAATAAATGTCAGCCTTACTGTATATAGTGTTTTTTCACCATACAGTGGATTTTAAGATTTTTGTTCAGTTCAAGCATCAGTTTCTAAATTTTCAGCCCATAAATTGGCTCCGCCCCATTTAGACCAGCCCAGTTTTTCTAAACAGCAAATCAAAAAGCTATAAAATTTTCAAGACATGTTTAAAAGGCAAGCATAACATGTTCACTTTTTATTACAATTTAGTTACAATTCACTTTGCAGGCAGCAGAGGGTGCTAAACATCACTAACGTCACCTTTAATGTTCGGGTTTGTATTGATTTAAATGTTTTTGTTTATTTGTGTTCATTTTTTTTTTTTACATTTCGGACTATATTTTAAAAGCAGCTGGAAAGAATATTAACAAATTTAAACAAATACAAGCAATAATGTGTTTGTCACAAATTTCATGATTTATCGTCTCCCCACTGAAAACACAAAGACACCTGATATTAAAAATGACGGATGTGACTATGTACTCGTGTAACTGTTTATACAGTATGCATGACATCATTCATAACCACGCATGCTAAGACGTATACATTCACATATCGAAGTAAGGAAAGCATCTGCCTGGCGTTTTTTCTGAGACGCACTGTGACGTGTGAGAATAACAACAGCTGAAGTCTGCACAAGTCTGTGACTTATTCAATTCACTGTCACCGCTCTATAAATATTTATATTACCTGATTTGAAACATGACATTACGAGGGGAAAAAAGAGCGTGTCGCCAGGTGGAACGAGGCGAGGGAGAGCCCGTTTGAGTGACAGCGCGAGCAGATGCCGTATCTGAGACTCCGATTCCATGTATTAGCAGAAGAACGCGTAGGCGCCGCCGCCTTCTCACACACGCCATTCACCCCAGAATAAACACACAGTCAAGATAAACAATAAGGGAACAGGTACAGTATACAGCACTAAATTTAGACTAGCGTGAAAATATTCACAAACATGCCAACGCTGAATAACAAGATGTCCGCCCATCTCATGTCTACAGGAGACAGAAATAAAACTCTTAAAGCAACAGATGTTTACACTTTTCATGGGAGTCTGATTAGCGTTCAGTGCTAAGTTTCTTTATGGCGAGTCAGAGTATTTTTTTCCAAACAATTCAACAAAATGTCAGAGGAAATTGTTCTTTTTAATGTTTTTGAGTCGCTTCTGTTGTTACTTTTTTGTATAAAAGACTTCAAGCACAAATCTTTTCTGTGTAAATTATTAGCATCCATTTTCTGGCTAGCTTATGCTTCCATAGCATCTAAATTCTGACGTAAATTAAAATGATAACAATGTGATTATATTCTCACATAAATTTCTCGGATCATTGCCTTTCTAGAAGTTGAAATTCATTTTAAATGGGTCATTAAACATATTAATTTCTATAGGATGTACCACCAAACCATCATGATCAATTTCTTTGTATGAAAAGATTTGTCTTTAATTTAGCTAACAATTGTAACATTATGTGCCAGCTAGCTTTAGCTTACTGTATTAATTAGCCTTCTACTTTGCTACAAATGTTAAAAGCTAGCCTGGTTAAGCTAACAAAAAAACCAAAACAAAACACCTCAAGTGTTTAACTTTATTTTTTTTCCTTTACAATTTGCTTGTTTCCATTACGTGCATTTTTAGTTTGCCATTTTCAATTGAATGGAAAACCCGCTAATCTTACCACTGTGTTGCTGATTATTTTCCTATAACAACATATCTCAAAGAGTTTTATTCCTTTTATACCACAGTAACTCACCAATAATTACAATTCTTTTAAATTAAGAATGAATGGTTATACATGTAATGTATTTATAATTGCTGTAAATTTTATGGAATCTCAGTGAAACAAGTTCTTTGCTGTTCTCATGTACATTATAGCAGCAATAAACAGTCTTTCATTCACCAGCCTCGCATTATTCAAGCTTTTAAAGTTATTCAGAGGGGAAAAAGGCAGACTTTAGAACATTTACAGCTTAATTACTAAAACTGGAGACTCCTTTACGAAACATTATCTAAAGGATGAATCTCACAAAACTGCACATGTTGATGAATTGACTACAGCAAAATATCTTCAGAAGTTCTCTAACCATGCTTGAGTATTCCCCGTGTTCTCTGAACGGTCCCCATAGTTCACCTACCCAAAAAAACTTGTTTTGAGCATAAGCTTGTGACAAATCTTCAAACTGTTCTCTAAGGTCGCTAACCTCTCAGCAGATATTCGACAAATGCCTCTTGTATTGACCAAAAAAAGGCGTATATACAGAGAACAAATTTGCGATGTTGAAGAATAGTTTGGGATGTTTGGAGACAGTTTGGAGAAACATTTGGGAATTTTGGAATCGACTGTCAGACAGAACTGAGACACAGCTGTTGAAAACATGGTTAGTGTTTATTTCCCAGATATTTGGGAAGTTCATGGTGAGTAGTTGGAGAACAGGTCACAAACTCTTCACCGCAGTAACATTTCATTAAAATGTCAAAAAAAAAAAATCACCTATTATTTAGTAAATTTAGTTTGCCCCAATTCACCAGAATATTCACTTTTGGTGAATTATTGCCTTAAATAAACATCTCCCTACATAAAAACCTCCGTACATTTCCCTGTGAATGAACTGTTGCTATAGAAACGACAGCGTATTAGAACGAGTGCATTAATTATAAATGAACCTGTGATATTCTACTGCGCTACCATCAGAGCTGCTGTTCTGGACCAGCTTTGAAGTCTTGCAGGTACAGAATATATACATATGTGTATGTATGATACGTAGCATTAAATAGAAGCGTGTTTATTACAGTGAAGGTACTGACTATTGGTAGAAAGATACACCATGATGATAGGAAATAAATTATATTCAGATATATTATATATTTTACTATTCTAGATAAAAACCTGTGGTGAGAAATGGTAGAAAACCATATTCCTCCATCAGAACGTCATCCTCTTTGTAAACAGACACAGGGTAAAAAAAAATGGTCATATTAGGTGACGGTTATCATATTGTGCGTTTATCAGAGCGCTTGAGCTTTAATATGAACTCGCTATTATATTGTGAGGAGCTGAAGAAGCTCCCTGCAGGAAAACTGATCTTCTTTAATACAGCAGATTGACAGCGAGTGCGATGAAAACTGTACACATTCACGGTTTTTTTTCAGCCACTATCAGGCCCAAGACACAGAGCAGTGCCGTAAATTTACCGATATCATTCCAGGGGAATAGGAAATGGGATTTTTTTTTTCTTCTCTGCAGCGACGGTGAAGGTGAACGTCTGTCAGCGTGGTGTGTTCTCTCTTGTGTTGCTCTGGGCAAAGTCACGCTATTAATATCCACTTAATGACTCTGAGCATGCGGTGCATCTACACTGACTTAAGAAGCGAGCTCACATCCTTCATTCTACATCTCTTTATTTCATTACATCCGAATTGCTCTCGATGTGGGCCTTTGTCACAGCGCATAGGTATAAAAGAGAGTGTATGAATGACATTCGTGTATACGATTAGAGATAAGGAACAAGGAAGAAGATTCAGAGCATCATCACCACGTTGTACTGCACAGTATTGAGTTATTCCTCGATCTGTGATTACCACAACACAACCACGTTTATCTTTCACATCATAATTCATACTCTTATAATATGACATCATATTTATTTAACGTAAAATATTTTTTGCATATTATATGATATGTTTTTTCTGATCTTGGGAAAAAAAACTGTCATTATTATTTTTATCACCAACTAATTTTTTAACCACAATATTTTAAATATTTAGGTATATTGTAAATATATTTAAATATTATTGCATGTTTTTTATATATCTGCAAAAATGTAATTTCTATTTTTTTATCATTTTTATAAATAAATATTATTTAACCATGTTAATATCGTGTAAACATTAACAAATAAACAAGCTGCAGTTAATTTGACATATATTTATTTTTAAAATTACATTATATTAATATTTTTGTTGTTATTTATATATATTTATATATTTTTTTTATATTTATGCAAATATACATAAAGTTACATTCAGTTGAAAAAGTTTATTTATAACCCATCACAGTAAAGTGAGTATTTATTCATTCATTCATTAATTTCTGAACCGCTTATTCCTAATTAGGGTCGCGGGGAGGCTGGCGCCCAGTGAGTATTTAGTCGAAAATTATTTATTTTGAGTTATTTGTACCATTTTGTAGCTGATTTCCTAAACTTTAAAATGATACCAAATTTTCTAACATATGTTGATAGTTTTGGCGTAATGAACCAAAATCTGAAAACCTCTCAATCAGCTTTGGATAAAATTGGGTTAAAAATTCAACTAAGTATTTAATAATTTCCAATGCAATATCCACTTTGCTGTGGTGGGTCACATTTTGAACACATTTTGAGTGAAAATATATTTGTACTTATGCAGATCATAATTTCCTATTTTATAGTAAATCCTAGATAGTAAAACTTATACATTCGTAAAGGTTTGATTTTGTCTGTCTGTTGTGTGTGAATGTTGTGCTGATTTAAGAGATAAATTTCCCATTACACATTTCTGTACATGTTACTTTAATCTAGAGATACTGTGTACAGGTTGTATATGGGATTTATGGTGCATTATGGGTAATAATATACAGCAGTATGCAGTATATAGGAAACAATTCATTAAACATTGAACGTGTAACTCATAAATGTAGTGAACTGAGATGAGTTTTGGTGTAAATTTATGATTATATGAAGCTTTAGGCTGTAAATAGTTTCACCCTTTATTACAGGTTTGTTATTTTATACACTTAACATCTTGCAGCTGCATTTACGTACAGTTTATTTTCATATCCGTACATCACTGACTGTAATAATCAGGTTCAGTCGTACAGTCTGCTACCGACACCGCTGCTCATTTAATCACTCCTCCAACGTTAACACAATTTCGTTGAATGGTATTTCAAAATTCCATCATTCTTCACTAATATCAGTCCAGTGCTGCGCGTTATAATGACTGAAAACAGCAGGGATAAGAGCGAGCAACAATTAATGCATATTTACCAACCACCGTGCCATCCAGTTCTGCATTCTGATTGGTCACAATGTGCTGATTAACTTTCTAATTATAACAGCAGCCCTGACAGGTTTATATTAATGCGCTTGTTCAGATATGTTATCGTTTCTATAGAAACCGCTGATTTACAAGCTCTTGCTGGGAATAAAAGGGTTAATAATTCTTTCACGTGATGCTTATTCTGTAATGAGGTTAAATATTTATCTGTGGAAGGAGTCTCCAGTGTCAGAGGTGGTTACGGGTCTTTGCAGTTCCTGCGTTACACAATCTAACAAGTGATAGAGAGGATAAAGCGAGACTGTGAGGGAAGGAGTGTTTATAGCTGCTATAACGTAAGTGACAACAGGATCGAAGCTGTTTCGTGGATATTAAATCTAACTAGAAATGAATAAATAGTTATAACATGTTTTTCTGAAAATAATGAACTGCAATCCTTTAGAAACGTCTTGGCATAAGAAAAATAAAACACTCAGGGACTCAGCGATAATTGTTAGCTTGGTTGGTAACTGTACGCCCCATGATCATGCCACAGTGTTTTATTGCTTTTATATGGTAAAAAATACACACAGTAACAGGGAAGGGAATATTATTTTAAAATATTTTTATTATAATATTTAAGATAACCGGATGAGTTTTTTCTTCATGGTGATGAATATTTAAATAAAAGAGCTCACCATGATGGAAACACTAGATGAGGACGTTTGATTGAACTCTGCAGAAAATGAATGAATGAATGAATGAATGAATAAACAAACAAACAAACAAATAAATAAATAGAAAGCGATGGATGAAGTAATAGCAATTCGAGGTCCTAAAGGAAGAAGGACACCCTCATTGAGTCCCCTGATAGCCTGGGTGAAAATAACCTCGTCTCGTGGTGATGTTAGCGACACAGAGCGCATGCTGGAGACACATCAGCAATCCGGCTGCACTGCTGCTTCCTTCCTTCTTTTTTTCTTTCCATCTTTTTTTTCTTTTAATCCGGGGGTTTGGTGTGAAGATGGTGGATGTTGAGGCGGATGACTTCGGCTCTCGACGGCGTTCGTGTCTGTCAGCTCTGACACGCTAATATCTCTGCGGCCCTCTGTTACCGAGTCACTTTCATTTATTCGAAAACACCATTTCACACCCTGCTGCCTTTAACCAGGCATTATCCAGTGGCTTGGGAGATTGAATCGTGACACCAACTCCGGTGAAAAATAACCGGATATTGTCCGTGACACTCGACTCTATAAAACACAGCACTGAAGAAGATTATTCCTTTTTACCTTTTTCCTCCTGTGAGTGTTTGATAGAGAGAGAGGGAGAGAGAGAGAGAGAGAGAGAGAGAGAGAGAGAGTGTAATAATATGCTAGTGTGTGTGTTAAAAACTGTGTGTTAGTCTTTAAAATTGTATGTATGTGTCGTGTATGTGGATACTTAAAATTGTGTGTGTATATTTCTTTGAAAAAGCATGTATTTGTGTTAAAGTGTGTGTGTGTGTGTGTGTGTGTGTGTGTGTGTGTGTGTGTGTGTGTGTGTGTGTTGACCTTTTAGTCTCATCAATAATTAAATGTTTATTATTTATACCATGTTAGCTAGCTTCATAGCTACTTCAGGTGTTTTAATGCTCCAGTTCTTATGTACTCATCACTGAATAGAGCTGGACTATTCTTGTTTTACTTTTTTATGTCTTTTATGACATAATTTCTGTCATAAATATAAAAAAAAAACATCTACCAACTTCTTTAAGAATTTCAGTGCATGCTTCAGCTGAAATGTTTTGTTTGGTCCTTTTGGGTTCCAGTTTTTTGATATCCAGACCCTTGCTAAAATTCAGAAGTGGTAGCAGGGAGACTAATAAATGCTACGATAGACCAAAGGATGTAAATAAATGTAATCCCCAAACCTTTAACTGAAAAAACTTCCTTCACCTCATAATTGCTACCCAGGAACTTAAGAAATGTTTTATTAAACCAAAGTTACAAGAATTCAACATGGCCGCTCACAGCATCAACACAAAACACCACAGCGTTCATCACTTTTAGTTGGCTGGATGCTAACAACAAAAAATTATCATGTAACCTTCCATGTTTTTTATAGCTTAAATACGAGGTTACATTAGGTAAAATCACGTACAATTGGACAGAATTCCAAGTTTAAACATACGTACCAAGTGAAAACTTCTGACGAGGGAATGAAAATTTTCAGATATTTCAAATATCTGAATCCACCATCAAGAACCCAGACTAAAATACAGGTCCTGCCAACACAGCCATACTGTTAATGGTAAAGCACCTGATCCTGGGTTCTCCATCAGCTTGGATGGTGATGAGAGAGAATAAAGTGTGGAAAGAAACAGCAGATCTGCGCTTGTCATCGTCCACGGCTCAGGAGAGCGGGTTTGATGGATGATCTTCTCCTCCCAGAGAGAAGCAAAGGATCTCCTGCCTGTACAAGTCTGTTTATGAGTCCTGATAGACTCGTCGTCCTCTTAATAAATGCCACCGACATTTCAGCAGCGACCAAGTCGAACCATCATGAAAAAAGTAAAACTCTGTCTTTAGCAGCAACACACACACACACACACACACACACACACACACAGAATCTTTAAACATTTACAGATAAATATATAAATAATGAAAATGAAGAATGGATTGAACTGTTACTCACTTTTGGACTTTAGTCAAAATATTACCAAGTTAGCAAGTTGGCATCATTATATTTGTTCTGTTGTGTTCCTGTACTCTGAGGATGCTTTGTGTTTTTTCCATAATTTTTTTGTTTGTTTGTTTCTACTGCCAATAAAGTTCTGATTAATTGAAGTGCTTTTAAAAACAAATTTTTACTGTTACTGTTGTTGTTTCTGGGGTTTTTTGTATTTTGATATACTGTATTAATTCTTCAAGGGAAATTAATTTCTCTGCATTTAACCCAACCATAGGGTGCAGACACACATGAACAGTGAGCACACACACTCAGAGCACACATTGAGTTGGGGGTTAGGTGCCTTGCTCAAGGGCACTTCAGCCATGAAGGTGAAGGAAGGGAAGGTGCAGCTCACTCCCCCACCACCACACATTTTTCCTGCTGGTTCGGGAATCAAACCAGAAACCTTTCGGTCCCAAACCACCCTCTCTAACGATTGTGGCCAAGACTGTTGTTGCTGTTGTGGTTGTTGTTGCTGTGGTCATGACTGTTTTTGTTGTTGGTGTATCCATGACTATTATTGTTGTGGCCTTGACTTTTGTGGTTGTGTTTTTTGTTGTTGTGGCCATGACTGTTATTGTTGTTGTGGCCTTGACTTTTGTTGTTGTGGTTTTTGTTGTTGCTGTTGTGTCCATGACTGTTTTTGTTGTTGTTGTATCCATGTCTGTTGTTGTTTTTGTTTCTGTGGCCAACACTGTTGTTATTGTTGCTGTTGTTGTTGTGGCCATGACTGTTTTTGTTGCCATTACTTTTGTTGTTGTTGTTGTTGTTGTTGCTGTTATTGTTTTGGTCATGCCTAGATTTTTTTTGGTGACTTCTGAACTTCTTGTTCATGTGTGTGTTCATGAATGTGATTATGTTTAGTTCTGACTGTTACAGAACACTTACACTGGAGACTCCTTCCATCAGTCTCATACAAACACCTCCTCGTTTTTATTAATGATTTTTCTAAAAGTATAAACAACATTTATCGAAACTTTCTCACAGAATAGAATCTTATTGGAATTCAAAAATTACTAATTACCAAAAATTAAAGTCCAAAATCTCACAAACAATAATAGTCATCTCACACAAATGATGTCATACGATGTATCTAGAATGTTTTACTTGGAGATGACAGTATGGAGGAGGAATTCAGCCGTAATGAGAAGTGAAGAATTAAATAATAAAGAAAATAAAACAGGGTCTATAGGCATAAAAATTCTCAGAGCGAATGCACGTGGAGTGTTACACCACGTCTCCAGGGTGAAATATATGCAATATTCCCAAAAGTGTTTTCCGTGTCAAAAGCGATTGGTGCCGTCCCCCCCGGGCGGAGAGTGACAGCTCGAACGGCGCTCATGCTCTTTACATAACTGTCCAATCAGATTAATCCAGCGGGGAGGCAGCCTAAATTATGCAGAGACTCTGGAAAACCCTGAATACGTTAGCATATCATTTTCTATTTGCCGATGGGTTTAACTCTAATGGAGAGAGAGAGAGAAAGAGAGAGAGAGAGAGAGAGAGAGAGAGTGATATTGAGGGGGATGGGTGATCAAACAAAGATTAAAATGAATAAATTCCGTAGTTAAATATGCACAAAATATTGAGAGCTGTGTGTTAAGTGGGGTTTATTTATTTATTTGTTGGTTTGTTTGTTTGTTTGTTTGTTTGTTTGCAGCACACCAAATTTTTTTAACATACATAATTTTACAATAAATAAAATAATTAAATCATTAAGTAAGTACATTTCTTTTTTGGTTCTGCTTCACGTTTTGCATCTTTATGATGAATTTAAGGCAAATGTCAATTTATTAATTAATAAAAATCAAAAGCAGTTTATAGTTTATACACACACACACACACACACACACACACACACACACACACACAGCTAGTTCAATTACACTGTAAAGACTAGCAACACTGATTAGCATTGGATACCACAATGTTTGCTCTCTTTATTGTCACATCTCGACAAAATGTATCATCTAATAAAAATGTGGTATTGTGACTGAGTTCAGGATATTGGATCTGTATCGCTACAGAAAATCCCACCGCCTGTTACACGACACACATCTGCTTTCCTCACTAGATTATCATCCTGCACTGATGATCCTCACCTCTGGAATATTTCAGGAACGTTCTACAACAGCCAAGGATAAAAAGCAGTGAGTTTTTATTCATTGGGGTGATCGGGCGATACCCCTTTCGCCCCACGGTGGTAAAGGAAGGGAAATCTTTCTTTCACATCCTACTACAGTGTTATGCTAGATATGCTAACTATCCGTGCACCATGGATTAGCATTCCTTACAACTCAAAACACTGTAATATAACCTGTGTGCTTTTTGCTAGGACTCACCCTGACATCCTTTCATCACATGTGACCTGGCTGTGATTCAGTCTGTGTGAGTTAATGTCTGTTTGATCAGATTCATTTTTAACCATCATTTAAAGGTTTTTATTACATTTGCTGGGCAGAACGGTGGCGTAACGGTTATGACATCCACCTCACAGTTTGAGTCCCGGGCTCGGCGAGGGTGTTTCTGTCTGGAGTTTGCAGGTTCTCCCTGTGTTTGCATCGGTTTCCTCCAGGTACTCCAGTTTCCTCCCACAGTACAAAGACATGCACATTAGGCTAATTGGCTGTTCCAAATTACTCCTAGGTGTGTGTGTGTGTTGCCCTGTTGTGGACTGGCGAGCTGTAAGGGTGTACCCCACTTTTGCCCAGAGTTGGCTGAGATAGGCTCCAGTGTCGGTGTGAGCCTAATAGGATTAATCGGCTTGGCAAATGTATTATTATTATTATTATTATTATTATTATTATTATTATTATTATTATTATTATTATTATTATTATGATATGAAGTGATGTGCTTTATTACTGCGTAATATGTTACGTTATGTATGCCAGGTGTCAGGTGTGTGTGTGTGTGGGTGTGTGTGTGTGTGTGTGGGTGTATCAGGTCCTCCTTTTTCACCTGAGCATGTAGCAGACGTGAGTCTCTGTGTGCTTTTTCGCGAGGGAACAGCGAGCTTCATTAAGTGAGCGCTGTGAGATTTATGGACTGCGTTTTCCCAGCAGACCGGCTCCGGCGAGCGGCGATATGATGAATATACTCCACTCCGGGACTGGACTGGGTCAGGGGATTCATAACTCCACTCTTTAAGATAACTGCTTATGCTGCTGCTTTTTTACCGTGAGGACACTTGGACCACGGCCCAATCAGCGGCTGCGGTAATTGCATTTCCTCGAACAAAAAAAAAAAAGCTCGTGAGGCCTCATTGTCGCCGGCGCGCTGTTCTGTGCCTCACTAATTGTTGGAGGTTCAGTAATTTCAAGGCAAACTCTGGGGTACAGATTGAATTGTGATGAGAGAGAATGTTTTTCGTGGTGTTTTCCCCCCTCTGCAAGGCTGAGCGTCTTTGTTCATACGAACGCTAGGACGAACTCATCCTCGTTCTGATTAGCGAGACAATAGCACGCTTGGCTAGGCTACAAATGGAAAGCATAATGGCGGCCTTAATGAAAGGGGAAATGACATTTTCCTTCTGTGATCGAGCTGACGCGCCTTCATTCGCCACTCAACAAAAGGAGCTGCGGGGGGGAAAAAAAGGGACGAGACGCCGCCTTTGTGCTCCTGCCTGGCCAAAAATATCAAATCAATGCAGCTATTACCATTGCTAATTCTCTGCTAGGCGGTTTGCTATCACGGCAAATTGGCTCGGATGCAGTGTTAGTTCAGGTGTTCGACGTAATTGATTTTTTTTAATGAAAAGCCTGAAAGGAGCTGATTAAAGTGAGAGGCTTCGCTATATTTGAAATGAACTTCCTTTAAAGAGCGCCGTTTTTTTCTTCCCATGGTGATTATTCAAATCTTATCCCTTATCGATACGACCGCAGTGGTTTCAGGGCTTGTGCTATGATCGTCATATCTCCATTTTTATCAACAACATTGTTTGCCGTTTTGATATGGGATTGTAAAAGAGAGTCTCTTAGTCATTCTCTCTCTCTCTCTCTCTCTCTCTCTCTCTGTTGATGGGTCATAAACACAGACAGTAATTGAGGAGGAAAACACCATGTATGGAGGTGATGGAGGTTTCACAGACTCTGACCTTTGACCCAGCTCCTATCCATCACCCTGACCTCACCTTCAGTCCTCTACATTCCTGACTCATCTAAATCATCTCACCCTCCCTCTCTCTCTCTCTTTCTTTTTTCTCACCCCCTCTATTTCTTTCTCTCTCTCCCTCCCTCCCTCCCCCCCCCTCTCTCCACATTCCTCTTTCTCACTCCCCATACATCTATATGATTCAGTCCTCAAGTTTTAGTTCAGTATCATTTCACAGTTTGTATAAAAACAACTTATTAAAAATACTCTCACAGTGAAAACATGTTTGTGTCAACACTACGCACAGTCTTTTACTGTTAATCACAGATTTTCCAATCACATCCTCACAGTCTTAGCATTCATCTATTATTATTATTTTTATAATTGCTATTAATACAAGCAATAAATAATAATAATAATAATTATAATAATTATTGTCATTATGAAGAAATGAATCAGTGAAATGAATCAGATTCTGTCAGCAATTCAATAATAATAATAATAATAATAATAATAATAATAATAATTATTATTATTATTATTATTGTTATTATTATTGAATCGCTGACAGAATCAGTTTCATTTCACTGATCTATTAAATGAGAAAAGAGTGAATCTCAGTCACAGCTGAATGATTTATGGTCCTGGTTGCCCTGTCAGAGTTTATTTCGTGATAATAACTGGCTCACTGGGTGGCACAGTGGTGCAGTCGGCCTTGCAGCACACCGGCCACACAGCAAGAAGGTCCAGGGTTCGAGTCCCGGGGTATTTCTGTGTGCAGTTTGCATGTTCTCCCCATTCTTGAGTCTCAAAGTGAAAACATGTTTGTGTCACAACTAAAAACTGTGAGGCAACTTTTTATTCTACACTAAACTGAAACATAGAGTTAGATTTTCAGATCACATCCTCACAGTCTTAGAATTCATCTACAATTAATATTTTTATTGTTACTATTAATAACAAGCAATAAATAATAATAATAATAATAATAATAGTAATAATAATAATAGTAGTAATAATAATAATAATAATAGTAATTATTATTATTATTATTATTATTATTATTATTATTATTATTATAATTATTATAATTGAATCGCTGACTGAATCAGATTCATTCCACTGATTCATTAAATGAGAAAAGAGTGAATCTCAGTCACAGCTGAATGATTCATTGACTCAAAGGATGAAAAAGTACATTCACATACACACACTTAGTGATATATACAACAAACAGTACTGACAGATGTATGAAGTGAACAATGGCTATTTTCTAATTCACTGATTCCCTGAGTCCCTAATTCACTGATGCATGATTACGGTCTATAACCCAGAATCCCATTGGCAGCATGAAACGAACAAAAGAACAACTCTGATTCGTTCACCTTCTTGACTAACTCAAAAAGGATTGACTTGTTCACATGGTTATTGGGAATGTATTTTTATTGTAAAATAAAAAATAATACATTTTCATAATAAATAAGGAATTAACACATTTATTCAGGTTACACAAGTCAAAAGAGTTGTTCAGTTGGTAAATGATTCAGCTGAGGGCAGCACAGTGGCGTAGTGGTTAGCAAGTCCACCTCACAGCAAGAGGGTTCGAGTCCCGGACTCGGTTAAGGTATTTCTGTGTGGAGTTTGCATGTTGTCCCTGTGCTTGAGTGTGTTTCCTCTGAGTACTCCAGTTTCCTCTCACAGTACAAAGACATGCACATTAGGATATTTGGCTGTTCGAAATCACCCCATGTGTGAGAGTAAGTGTGAATGGTTGTGTGTGTTGGCCCTGCGATGGACTGGTGAGCTGTTCAGGGTGTACCCTGCCTTCCCCCAGAGTTGGCTGAGATAGGCTCCATCCTCCTCATGCCCTAGTATGTTTAAGTGGTTCAGGACATGAGTAAATAAAAATTTTTTTCATATTAATTATTATTATTATTATTATTATTATTATTATTGTTATTATTATTGTTGTTATTATTATTGTTATTATTATTATTATTATTATTATTATTATTATTATTTCTGTTGTTATTTAAAAAATTGAGGAAAGAAAGTGAATCTGAGTGTTCTAGAGATTAATTCTGATCCAGACACACACAGACACACACACACACACACACACACACACACACACACACACACACACACACACACACACACACTTGTGAAAAGAGTGTATAAACACAACACTGTGACATCATACATCTGACAACAAACTGTACAATTCATCACCGTCGCTCCTGACATGCCACATGTCTCGCCCACACACACAGATTTCTAACCCTGCTCGGGGTATCTGACGTCTTTATCCAGTTTGCGGGCGTCACCTTTCTCTCTGCTCAAGCTCTAATCGGTGGCGTTTCCACTCCGATGTGTGTTGAGTGCTCTGGGATTTCTCACCACTCTGACTCATGTGACAGCCGAGCAGGTGGGAGGGAAAATACATACACACACACACACACACATACACGCCAATTCAGACAAAAAAAGGAAGGTTTTTGACTCAGAGATTATGATTCAGATAAAATCAACAATTAATTTTATTTGACTTTTCATATATTTATAGTTGCATTTCATGTTGAAGGTCAGTGAAGGAAGCTTGCATCTCCTCTCACTTACGTTATAACAGCTATAAATCAGCGGTTCGTCCGCGATACACGGACTCATGCCTGTGAATGAGCTGTTACTATGGAAACGTAGCGTATTGAAACAAAGGTATTAATTAAAAATAAAGCAGTGAATTTGTTGAATATTTAAAATCCATAGAACTCATTTATTCGTTTCTTCATTTATTCATTTATTTATTCGTAAGACCACTGAATCCTACTACGGTTGTGTTTGTGTGTGTGTGTGTATGTGTGTGTGTGTGTGTGTGTGTGTGTGTGTGTGTGTGTGTGTGTGTGTGTGTGT
>JAOUQZ010000022.1:845053-856817 GCA_028564935.1 Neosilurus hyrtlii
AAGCTCCTTAATGTGACGGCTGTCAGCTCGACTCCAGCCAGCTGTCAACACCAGACACACACACACACACACACACACACACACACACACACACACACACACACACACATACACACCAGCCTTCATTCCATTAATTGACACCTTCACTTGTCTCTCTCTCTCTGTGTCTCTCACTCTCTTTCTTTTGCTCTCTCTTCTTGTTCTCTTTAGTCTCTTCTTCTCCTCTAGTGTATAATTATTATTCCTCTCCCTCTCTCTCTCTCTGTCTCTCTCTCCAGCATTTCCATTTCTCCCCTCATGAATCTCTCTTTTTTTATTCCTCTGCATTCTTCTTTCTTGTTGCTCCATTTTCCTCTCCTCCGTCTCCTCCTCTCTGTTCCTGAAACCTCATCAGAATAATTACCTAAATAAAAGAGTGATTATAAAAGAGATCTGATTGTAGGCTCTCATAGGAAGAATATAACACCGCTGTAAAAACAGACGACATAACAAGACGAATTGAACGCAGGATGTGTCATTATTTTTATTAAACCGAGACACCATCAGGATCAGTCACAAACTGAGAAATGTCTTAAAGTATCGCGATATGACGTTTTTGTCGTATCACGCACTCGACTCCGCTCGCAGCTGCCTCCCAGACGTATCACTGGTATCAGAAGGTCATGAGTTCAAGCCCTCACACGTACGCACCTCTTATGCTTTCTGTCTGTGTTATGACATATGCTTGCAGTGCGTTATGGGTAATAATTGAGATTAAAGGACATACAAAACAAGCATCATGGAACTGCGTTTGAGATGAAGCTTTGAGAAATATTTTCACATCCAAGCGGTTAAATGATGGACAGCAATTTTTTTTTATAATTTATTCGTATTTTTTATAGTCACATACATCACTCTAAACATGAGGTGTTTCAGCTGCACTATAAATCCTCCTGTCGTATCTGTCAGTGTCAAGTGCAGTAAAAGCAGCGCGCGCGTGTGTGTGTGTGTGTGTGTGTGTGTGTGTGTGTGTGTGTGTGTGTGTGTGTGTGTGTGAGAGAGGTTACTGTATCCTCGGCAGCACTTTAGGAAGACAAACTTTTCATCGTGGCTGTCAGGGCTTTCTCCGGCGCCTTGTTTGACCGTTCATCTTCTTAATTGTGACGGAGAACTTCAGCATCATTAATTAAACATGCTTTCATTTAAAGCCGCTCGCAGGGAGCCTGCTTGTGTGTGTGTGTGTGTTGTGTGTTGTGTGTGTGTGTGTGTGTGTGTGTGTGTGTGTGTGTGTGTGTGTGTGTGTGCCTTTAAACACATTAGGTATTTACAGTGATGGAGAACAGATACGTGACACTTGTTCAGGTTTTAAATGGTTTCGTATAAACACCAGCAATACGAAATCGTTTAAAAGCTGAACAGGGTTTTTTGGATGAGTATCGGGAATGTGTGTAATGATACGATGGTTTGAATGGACAAAAACATTTCAGGTGTGTAAAAATGTGAACTGGGATTGATGACTTTATGCATCAATAATCAGAAAATTGGATGATAATTTTTAATAAAATATATCTATCACTATTGTTTAGATGGAAATGAACAAAAATAAATAAACAGCTGATCCCTTAATGATCTACGGAGAGAAGTCTCATTATTATTCCTTGTCATACACGGAAGCACCACTAGATGGAGCTGTTATTAACGTGCCTGATTGCCTGGCGAAGGCGGGTACACCCTGAGTGGCTCGCCAGTCCATCACAGGGAGGCAACGCACAACCACTTGCACTCACCCCTAGAGCCAATTTGGAACAGCTTTGGAATTCGCACTGTGGGAGGAAACCGGAGTACCTGGAGGAAACCCATGCAATCACGGAGAGAACATTCCCCACAAACTCCCCACAAAAGCCCCTTCGCTGATCCCAAGACTCGAACCCAGGACCTTCTCGCTGTGAGTTCCAGCCGCTGTGCTGCCTGATGGTGAATCAGCACGAGTCGATATAATAAATGAGAATTCAAATCAATAAAAAAAACGAGACTAAAAAGACGAGTCAGAAAAAGCGAGACTACGGTAGGGAAGAGTGGCCACTACGGTGTCTGCCTTGCACAAAGGCTTCAGAAATCATGTGAGTGCAGAAAAGTCTGTACGGTTCAGTTTTGTTCATCTAAATTTAGCAGGACGCAGTGCGGAAGTCCTCATGGTCTTCGTCTGAGTATGATGGGAATTAGAGCCGATCATCGTGGGAACATGCGAAGTCTTTATCAGAAAGGGAAGTTGTTATGCGTTTATATCCATGGGAATTCTGGGAGGTTTTCCTGCCCCACTGTAATGTGTTTTTTTCCTGTGTGTGAACGAGACAGATTTGGTTTCACCCAACCGGAGATATCCTCCACTTCTTCTCTGTTTTAACTCATTAACTGCTGAAATAAATGGATGACATCATTAGTTTCAGACATTTGATGTACTAAATAAAACACTTTTTTTCCTGCGGTTTACAGAATAATTAAACACCAGAGTCCGAAATTCTGGGTTCCTTTGGTAAAATCTGAAATAAAATGGCGTCTCAGCCGCAATCTGTCAGTAGAGCCGGAATTTACCGCGGTTTCCTTCCGTCCAATTTGTGTTGCTTCATAAGATCAAAATAGAGGATGTGCTGAGAAACTTGGCTGAGAAGAAATCAGAAATAAAGGATACACACACACACACACACACACACACACACTCTCTCTCTTCATACTCACATATGCATTCATAGAGAGGGGAAATCATTTATTCATTAATAACGCTTAATGTGGTTCAGTTCAGCTAAACAGCTGCACACACACACACTCACACACGCACTCACACACATACACACACACACACACACACACACACACACACACACACACACACACACACACACACACACACGCACACACACACACACAGAAAGCAGCTGGCAGCATTACGGCCTAATTGATTGCCATGCCATTACCGAATCAAAATAAATAAAGTGCATGGCGTCGGTTTGGGGTAATTAAGCCACGGCGAAGGGAATTGTACGATTATCTGTATTTATTGTATTTACGTAATCCATTTACTCGTTCACTGGAGGATCTCGTTGGAAGACACAAATCATTATTTGCCTCATTAGAGTTCATCTCCAGATGAGCGTAGCCCTGCTGGATGTTCAGGCAAAAGAAACTACACACACTTCATAAAAAACCTGAAACACACCCTCGCTTCACGCACATCACTTACTCTAAAGAAGAAAAAAAACAGGTTCACGACGAACTCTGATGAACAACTCTGTGTCTGTTGCGCTTTTATAAACGAGGCCCCGAGGCCTAATGCATTTGGCCGAGATTTAAATAAATGAAATGAATTGGAATGAAATTAAGAGTAACTGATGAAGCAGGAGGTTTCATTTCTCTCTGGAGAAATCCCAGCCCTGACGCTGAACTCCTGACCTGCGCAGCGTTCGCCTTAATCGATGTTCTCGTACAGAAAATCTCGTGCGGAGCATGATCTGGTGTTCTCTTCATGTGCTGCAGTTCTCTCTGTTCATTAATTATTTATTATTCTAAACACAAACACACACCATCACCGGAATGAAACGTCTTTCTGTGAATTCAAATCTGATTTTATTTATTCGTTTTAATTATTCTAATTATAATGATAACTATAAATTATTATTAAAAATATAGTTTTCGGTTCTGTGTATCATATAAATAAATATATGTCAATATTGGCTCTTTAATAGTGACATAATGATTTATGAAGTAATGTTTGGGCTTATTAAAGTGATATTACCTTCATTCAGCCTTTCTTTGGGCATTTTGGTGTAGTGGTTAGCAAGTTCGTCTCACAGCAAGAAGGTGCTGGGTTCAACTCCAGACGAGGCAGTCGCTGTGTGGTGTCTGCATGTTCACCCTGTGCTTGGATGGGTTTCCTCTGGATACTTTAGTTTCCTCCCACAGTCTAAAGACCTGAACATTAGGCTAACTGGCTGTTTCAAATTGCCCCTAGGTGTGAATGTGAGTGTGTGTGTGTGTGTGTGTGTGTGTGTGTGTGTGTGTGTGTGTGTGTGTGTGTGTGTTGGACCGGCAATGGTCTGACAAGTTGTTTTAGGGTGTATCCCTCCTTTGCACAGTGTCGGCTGAGATAGGCTTCACGCATTCCCCCGTGACCCTAATACCATTAAGCGGTTCGGCAAATGAATGAGGGGATTTTTAAAAAAATAACCGTTTATTATTAATTTGTATAACCTTCTCACATATATATATATATATGAATTGTATATCTGTTTATATTTATATATGAATTGTTATTATTGTTCTAGTATTATATAATATTTATTTATTTATGCTTTTAAGGCTGAATTTTTTCGTTCTTTTTCCATATTTACTGTTTGTCTTTAATTTTAGAATTTGTTATTTGAAATGTTCCTGGTTTATTTTGGTCTGAGATTGTTTCAGGTTTCATAAATTACAGTAGATTACTGGAGTTCAGGGTTAATTTCACCAGAATTAGACCTAAATAATCGTATAGTAGAATAAAATGCTTTTATAATTCGGCCTATACTCTTTTACATTCATGATCTTCCATAATTTTATTAATATAATGTTATTATTTTATCGCAGGTTTTGTGATGTATATATAAATGTATTATTAGTCGGGTGATATTACCTGAATTCAGGATTATTTCCGATATATTTTAAGATCTCTTCTCTCATTTCTCTTCTTTCTCTCTCTTTATTTATTTGCTTTGCTGTGAATTGAGGTGGTGGTTGATGTGAGTTTGCTGTGATGTGATGTGACATAATGTGATAGCGTTAACACACACACACACACACACACACACACACACACACACACACACACACACACACAGTGATTGTTGATGAGCTTGTTGTCCTGTGTAGCGAGGAATTTGTGTTTCACTTGGAGGAGAGAGTTTGTCCGTTTTTAAATCTGTAAAGAACGATAGGGACATCTTGTGGGAGTCGGAAAACAGAGCAGGTGGTGTGTATCATATCTGCACTATGGATGGATCACTCCTGCACTGTTAGACACACCTGCACATGATTTTTGGGTTTAATTTCAGGTAAAGACCCCATGGTAAAGAACCCCAAAGTAAAGATCACATTTAAACAGGAAGTTAAAAGATATTAAAAACAGAAAACGTTTAAATCACACAAGGCTAAAAACAATAAATACGTTATTACATTGCGCAAAATTCCACAATAATATATAGCGCTGACCTGCATCACCGTTATGTTGGTCGTATTTACTCTGTTTATTATTATTTAGAAGCTTCAACCTCACTTTTCTATGTAGACAGTGAAGTACAGTTTTCTTTTCCTCTTCTCTAGTTCTAGAGAAAAATAAATACGTTTTCTAACAAAATTAAAGATTGACTACAGAAACTGAAGTTTATTCTATTTAGCGACTGTACTGCATAGAATTACATCTATCTAACCCTGGGATTTGAAAACCACCAAAATTAAGAAAACACCCTGACCATGTGACCAAAAATCATGCTCTGATTTATTAATAATAAATGAAAGAAAAGATCAGAAAAAATTAGCTAAAGCAAATCCATCTCATATAATTTACATTGTGGAAAATCATTTTAACATGCTACGTCAAAAAAACAAAGAACAAACAAACAAACAAAAACAAAACAGGAGATGCTTTGGGACCAAGAAATCAAGCTGTATTTAATGTATTTTATTCCCATCATTGAGTAAAAAGCAGTTTCACAGTGTAGACGAGTTTAAAAGTTATTAAAAAATTAAAATAGATCTCTAATTTTTTTTCTCTAGATTTTATCCTGTATGTCCGTCAGATGCAAAGTCTCGAAATTTTTACTGAATCATTGATCCTTCCATACGATTTTTATTTTAATATTCACTCTTAATACTCTCAATACTAATAACAATATTATTCAGCGCCCCCTAGTGGAAACATCTACAGCTGCAGAAAAGAATGTATTTAATTATGGTTATACCCCTGGTCATGAAGATGAAGATGATTATGGTTATACAAATCTAGCTATCGCATTGGTCTCTTTTTATTGGATTTTGAAAATTAAAGACTTATTTGTTTCAGCTTATTTGTGAAAAGCTTAATTGACGTCATGTTTAAAAGTTCCTCTGGACAATTAAACCTAATTTTCAGAATTAATTTCCTTCTAAAACGTGTGAATGTTTGGAATTAATTTTGTGCATTTTTAATTATTTTATTTTAATAATAATCCGCACTGTGTCCACTTTATTCCTAGTGGACTGTGTATAAATATATTGTTTTTTTATTGGAGCCACAGAGGTTTCATCTTAGTGTTCGGGTGAAATAATGGATTCGTGTATAATAAAGATCAGCGGAGGAATATTGCGTATGAGTTTTTGATAAATGATGGAATAAAGTCGTTGTAATGTATTGCTGATGTGTGTGGTGAGTCGGTACGTTGGCGAAGAAAAACGAGCTCTGGCAGGAGGTGAGGGCAAATTATTTACCCAAGATTACAGCGTGAAGTGATGAAATGACGGTTTTATTATCTTCACTCCTGCCAGGATCGGTGTTCGAGCTGCGATTTGATCGCGGTGAAGAGCGATTATAATGAAGGCCGTGGATCAGCTCACATCACTCACACTGACGTTCCGGTCTCATATTAATGCCATTAAAGTCTGGCGGGTTGGCGTTTCCGTCGAGGTTCTACACGTATTCATCCATTTTGTATGAGCTTTTAAAACGTTGTGGCTTCTCGAGTTCTGATGTCATGAGTTACGGTGCGAGATATCAGACAGTTGTTTATATATTTACATTAAACTCACTGGGTTTGAGGGTTTGAAGGAAGACTGCAGAAAATTAATTGAAAAACACCTAGACATACTCACAATGTCTCTTTTAACCAAAATGTTTGCATAGCTTTGATGCTAATGTAGCTAACAAGCAATGCTAACATGCTCCAGTGAAGCATCATTTTATATATAATACCCTCTCTCCTGACCAATCACTATCCAGAACTCTGTGGCACTGTGAGGTAATAAGCAGTGCTTTTTCAAAAAAATGTGGTGTTTCGTCTCGTTTGCCTCCTCAGTGTTGAGTATTCGTGGCGCACAGGACGAGGAACCTCCCGATCCTCAGCTCATGCGATTGGACAACATGCTTTTAGCAGAGGGTGTGTCCGGACCTGAAAAAGGGGCCGGAGCTTCGGCGGTCGCCGCTGCCGCCGCAGCCGCAGTAGGCGGAACCGGAAACGACAACTCGGTGGAGCATTCGGACTACAGAGCGAAACTGACTCAGATACGACAGATCTACCACACAGAGCTGGAGAAATACGAACAGGTCAGAAAAGCACAGCATACCGCAACAATAATCTCAGTTTTACCTCTCAGTACTCTTTATTATTCATTATTAATATTTCAGTACTAGTGTGTGTGTGTGTGTGTGTGTGTGTGTGTGTGTGTGTGTTAGGCATGTAACGAGTTTACCACCCATGTGATGAACCTGTTGAGAGAACAGTCTCGCACGCGTCCCATTTCACCCAAAGAGATCGAGCGCATGGTCAGCATCATCCACCGCAAATTCAGCTCCATACAGATGCAGCTCAAACAGAGCACGTGTGAAGCCGTCATGATCCTACGCTCACGCTTCCTCGACGCCAGGTGAGTTCCTCACACCTAACACATATGCGTGCACACACACACACACGCACGCACGCACGCACGCACGCACGCACGCACACACACACACACACACACACACACACTCACACAGGAACATCTAAGAGTACATCTGAGGACTGTGTTTATTTGAATGAAAATATTCTGTATGTAAAGCTGTATTGTGATTGGCTGATTGTCCAGGATCAGCAGCATGTAGTCCACGCCTCCAAAGCGTTCAGAGTTTTTATAACATCAAAACACAAACGCATGCCTTTAGACCCTGATAAAAAGTTTAGGGATAGAAAATACGGACTGAAGGATGATGTCATTTGTTGTAAATGTGATGAAATAACATAAGAGCAAGAGAGTATTTTGAGGGTTAGAATAAATCTGATAGGAGACTCTGTTCACCCAACCGCTTGTCCCAGAGTTCAATACGCCTCATGGAGTTTATATTATTAATGAATAATTAATGCTGTGTTTTTAATCTTGTCCTCGAACTGTCTTTACTATGACAGACGGAAGCGGCGGAACTTCAACAAGCAAGCCACGGAGATCCTGAACGAATATTTTTACTCGCACCTCAGTAACCCGTATCCCAGCGAGGAAGCGAAAGAGGAACTGGCCAAGAAATGTTCCATCACCGTCTCACAGGTTTTATTCTTTATTCCTCAGATTAAACAGCTCTGATGATGTCATCACACACAAGCATTAGCAGTAAACACATCACACACACATCACATACAAGCTTTAGCAGTACTTATTAAAAAAAATCTCCAAGAGTTACATAACCTTCAGCTTATTATTCAGTGTATTTGATTTTTAATATTCTTGAATAACATTCCTATGTTTTATTTCAGTTTTTAAGAAAAAAACATTACTTTTGACGATGATGTTTGTAAATCAAGTTATAAAACAAGTTCCAGTACAATTTGGAACCTGATTTGAAGTTTCCATTATTTTTAAATATTAAAAATAAAAAAAATGAAATACCTTGTGTAGACAATAAATAATTAATCATAAAAAAAATGTTTTAGTAAATGTGGTTCTGGAAAATTGTTTGCTCTGTAATCTATACATGTAGATGATATGTGTTATTTCATAACTCGAGTTCCGTTGATTTGTTCTATGAACTGGTGTTATCTCATCATCATCATCATCGCCCCCTAGTGGATATATTTTGAATTGCAACCACTAAAGTATTTCAGACGCTGTATGATGCCATTTCGTCAAATGAAAACGCCTTTGATGTGTAACATGTTCGGTGCTGTCCAGGTGTCGAACTGGTTCGGGAACAAGCGGATCAGATACAAGAAAAACATTGGAAAATTCCAGGAGGAAGCGAACATGTACGCAGCCAGAACAGCAGTTAACGCAGCCAGTGCTTCTGCTCAGGGCAGCCAGGCCAACTCGCCCTCAACGCCCAACTCCGCCGGTGAGTCATCACTCATTACAGTATTATTACTCCAAATGACTTCATGTGACTTCTTTCTTATTGCTACACACAGATCAGTGTTCATTAAACGAGAAACTTCACACTTTATTTCTTCACACAGCAGTTTAGAAATGCTCACAGCTGTGGAGGAATCTACTCTAATATGCTGCGTGCGTGCAGTGCATTATGGGTAATACTCGAGTTCTTAGCAGCTGTGGAAGTTACAGTCAGCACCCTGGGGTTGATTATTTTCCTTATAAATCACATCGCTGAAGTGATTCATTCCTCTCATATTACAGCAGTTTATATTTATTAAAGAAACATCATCAGTTTTATCCTTTTAAAGGTGCGTGTTGTGCTCTGTGATAGGATTAGAACACAAAAACATCGACTGTTCGGAAGCGCTGACACTGGAGACTCCTTCCATCAAAGTTTTATAAACATAAACATCATTATATCGATTTAAATTATTTTTACATTTTATTTTTTAACTCTGATGAATTGATGGCGTTATTACTGCTCTAGTTTTTCCCCGAGTCCTTACACTTCACCCTCAGCTCTAGTTATATTAAATGATCATTAACTCTGCATTAATAAATCTCCTGGTGTTTGTGTTAGCATTTGTTTTTAGCGTGTGTTTTTAGCAGTAGTAAACAACGCTTCAGGTAAATGGCCTGCTGTGTCCGACGTGACCTCTTGTTCATCATTACGGTCCTGAAAGTGATTAGCAGCTTGCGTGCATTCGATTAGCGCGCTGTGGCTTTTTGTGGACAAATTAAGTTAAAGTCCCGGTCCCTTAAACATCTGGGGATTCGTCCTCCATTAAAGCACAAATAGCTCTCCTTGATTCCTAGCTTGACTCGATTAGCGCTTCCTAAATGACTGAAACACCGACATCCATCACTCTGGCGTGTTTTTTTTTTTTTTTTTCCTTTGAGAATGTAGTACTCATGGATGTTTAGCTAATACACACTCAGGATCACACACACACACGTTGCCCTAGTTTATTTCATTATTACACACACATATATACACACACACACACACACACACACACACACACACACACATTATCATAATATATTGAGGCCAAATGTCACAGTAATACTTATATGAGGTGCACTGTAAGTGTTTTAATAATTAATTGGAAGTGTCTCACTTATATAAAGTAACAATTTTATCTATTTTTATTCCTTCTTTTGAGTTAGCAGATTAAACTAACACGTAATGCCGTCGTTCAGTGTGTATAATTATGGTTATGCCACGTTACAGGTATATTTTCTTTTTCTTTTGTCTTTTTCCTGTTTAACTAACAGTAATGTTTAATTATTTGTTTGTTTGTTTGATTGTTTATTTCGACTTTCTGGTAATTTACTTAACACACTATTTTATTTTTATTTATAGTGACATCACCTCACAGAATCTGTTTAATGAATCCACATCTCGCCTTTTTCCAGTTAAAGCAATTATAAAGCAGAGCACACACAAAGCTTAACATGACCTGAAATTTGTTTATGCAAATTTAAATTTTAAAATTAATATTAGATTCCTGAAATTTAAATAGACGATGTCAAAAAAACCTTTAACCCAGGGTAATTGTGTTTGTTTGTTAATCATTTTTTTGTATTTTTGTTCTTTCTTTAAAAAAAATCTTTTTAATAACATTGCACACATTGATGTTTTTAAGTTTTGTTTATATTATATTTTATTTTAGGTTTTTTCCCTTTTGACTAACTAATTATATAGTGTGTGGATACAATTCTTTTATTTATTTAATTTTCATTTTTCTTCTTTTGATTAGTGTAGATTTTTTACATATTTGTTCATTTAATTATTTAAAATGTATTTAATTTATTGTATTTCTGTAGGCTAATGATTAACTGATTACCATTTTTTACTTGTAATATGTGTTGCAGATATGTATATATTTTTTGTTTTATTGTATAGTAATTATTTATTTTGCATGGTGGCGTGGTTAGCACATCCGCCTCACAGCAAGAAGGTCCTGGGTTCGAGTCAGTGAATGCGTTTCTGTGTGGAGTTTGCATGTTCTTCCTATGTTTGTGTGGGTTTCCTCCATGTACTCTGGTTTTCTCCCACAGACCAAAGACGTGCATGTTAGGCTAATTGGCTGTCCAAATTGTGTGAGCGTGAATGACTGTGTGTGAGATGGACTGGTGAGTTGTTCAGTGTGTACCTCGTCTTTGCACAGAGTCGGCTGAGACAGGCTCCAGCCTCCCCACGACCCTAGTGGGATTACTCAGTTTGGAAAATGAAAGAATTATTCTTTTTTCTTTCTTCTACCTGTGACTAACCTGCATAAATATTTAGTATATTTTATAACGTGTGTGTGTGTGTGTGTGTGTGTGTGTGTCTTGGGGCCGAAATAAAACTGTAGAAGATTAAATATTTATGCAGTGAAATGTTTATTTAGTATTTAATAAAGGGATGGAACTCTCTCTCTCTCTCTCTCTCTCTCTCTCTCTCTCTCTCTCATTTTTATGGACTGAACTAAAATAAAATATTTTCTGTGCCGTGTTTTATTTATTGGCTGTTAACAGTAAAACCATGTGTGACCTGTCTCACCCCCTCCCTGTCTGCACTTGCTGCATGAGCACGACGCCTGTCTGTCTCACCTGTCTTTCCCCCTCTGTTTTCTCTCTCTCTCTCTCTCTCTCTCTCTCTCTCTCTCTCTCTCTCTCT
>JAOUQZ010000022.1:873855-885821 GCA_028564935.1 Neosilurus hyrtlii
TCTCTGTTTTTCTCTCTCTTTCTCTCTCACTCTTTCTGACTGTCTGTCTCTCTCACTGTCTGTTTTTCTATCTGTTTCTCTCTCTCTCTCTCACTGTCTGTTTTTCTATCTGATTCTCTCTCTCTCTCTCTCTGTCTGGTTGTGTGAGTGTGTGTGTGTGTGTCTTTCTCTCTCTGTCTTTGACTGAACAAGTTCTGCACTGGTGTTAGTTGGTATTTTTAATGTGTGTGTGTGTGTGTGTGTGACAGATGGTGTGTCCGGCTGATCACTGCCTCTCCGGTGCTGTGTTGTGTATTTATAGCGAGAGATGGAAGCGCTCATGGATATTGATGTTGGGATCGAGGGATGCTGTAGATGGCTGGCAGAAAATTTTCGCACTAACATCTTTTACCTTCTCCTGGGACACACACACACACACACACACACACCCACCCACCCACACAAACACACACACAAAATTCTTGTTTGACCTCGTTTCACTTCTGCAGCATCATGTCCTTCATGTACAGAACTCTGAATGTGCTTCACTTATAAATCCCTGGGATTTTCACAATTCATGTTCATGTTCAAAAGAGTCTCCTTTCTTGATTTTTCCATATTAATTGTGTTTTCTCTATCAGAGCATGAGATAAAAACGTGGCTATGTAATAAAATGTAAAGCTTCACATTACTGTAACAACGTCCTGTCGTTTCAGATTACAGAAAGACTGTAGTTTCAATTTAAGACTCTGGGTGACTGAAGACTCTGGGGTGTAGTTTCAAGTTATTTTTAAAACAATTTTATATATACAATGTTACAAATATTCTGTTAGCTAATAGCTACTCTCACAAGCTAATCAGCTAGCTATCTTCAACACAGACTAGTCAGCTAGTTATGTTTAACACCAGCTAATCAGCTAGCTTTAT
The DNA here is from genome assembly GCA_028564935.1 of Neosilurus hyrtlii. Taxonomy (NCBI): domain Eukaryota; kingdom Metazoa; phylum Chordata; class Actinopteri; order Siluriformes; family Plotosidae; genus Neosilurus; species Neosilurus hyrtlii. The sequence continues at coordinate 874,762 of JAOUQZ010000022.1, forward strand.
TCAACACCAGCTTATCATTTATTCATTCATTCATTCATTTTCTAAGCCGCTTAATCCTAATTAGGGTCGCGGGGAGGCTGGCTCCCATCTTTGCCGACTCTCGTTGAGGGCGGGGTATACCCTGGACAGCTCGCCAGGCCATCGCAGGGTCAACACCCACACAAGCATTCACACTCACTCCTACAGGTGATTTGGAACTCTGCATGTTTTTGGACTGTGGGAGGAAACCCACAAAGGCACGGGGAAAACACCAGCTTATCAGCAAGCTATATTCAGCAGCAGCTAATCAGCTAGCTGTCTTTAACACTGGCTTATCGGCTAGCTTTTTTCAACATCAGATAATGTTTAGCTAGCTTCCTTATTTGCTAGCAGGCCAAAACACACACACACACACACACACACACACACACACAGACACACACACAGTGTCACACACTGCTCATTATTTGTTGTTGTTTTTTTAAATAAACAATCAGTTTTCCTCAGCCACCTTTGAATATTAAAAGTGTGTTGTAAGACACGCCCCTTCTTACTGATAATTTACACTTTTCAGATTTTCTTCAGTTAGAATTTTGCTCCTAAATGAGTGATGCTAATGAGCAGCCAAAATAAATATTCTGAGCTTATTAACAGTGAAGCAAAACTGCCATCCTAATTAGACAACAAGCTGCATGGGATGACATTAAGATATTATTTGCACAAGTGGCTAGACATTTAGACACTGTCATTATACCACGTGTAAGGAACTTACATATCCATGAATGTGATTAGCGGTTCGATTTGATTAGTTCAGCGCATACCATCATGTTTAATTCTGTCATTTCCAAAAAAAAAAGAAAACTTTCAACATGAAATAGTGTAAATCTCATTGGAAACCAGCGCTGACTGTCCTGGTCTTTGTCCATCATTCAGGAGTGTGGCTAGAAAATGCTTGGCCCCTTAATAATATTATTATTAGTGGATGAAGGGGTACATGTTATACAATTAGCCTCATTGATTTCCTGCATGATGAATAAACAGATCTCTGACATTTCTAAAGGTTTAAAACTTGGGTTTGTGCAGAAGCCACGAAAGGAATGAACTAATCTCCAGGATTATCCCTCTTATTTATTTTATATATTATTTTGCACATGATCTCCATCCTGTCGTTCGTCTCAGTGCAGTTTTCCAATGCCTCTGAATTATGATTCAAACCCCGACTGTTTAAATATTCTGTCTTCTGTCCATTAATTTGAATACATTTATAATTAATGACAAAGCGCTGTGATGAATTATATATAAAACCTACTAACTGATAAAGGAGTATAAGAGTAAAATTGGTGTTTAGAGTTTGCACACAGGATGTTTAATTAAAGAACTGCTAATATTTAAATAAAAAGCTGCATTACTGGGCTGTATAATGATGGGATTAAGAGATAATAGAAACTTGAGTGTGAGGTGATAAACTTTTTTCTGTAATTGTATTAGTTAACATTTTTAGAAGATAACATTTCCCCAGAATTCACGCAATTACTGCCTTTAATCTTTTAAGCAATTTCTAAATATTTCATTTGTCTTGGGGTGGAGCTTCATATGAGATCTGTAGCACCGCAAAATGAGATTCAGCAACCAATACCTATGTGCTTAGCTAGCTGGCTAGCAAATTTAACTATCATTAGCGATTAAAAAAGGTTGTTGTCAAGGTAACATCTTGTTTTAATGTCTTAGAAAAATAGGATTTATGATTTAACGTTGAATGCTGAAATTGAATTTGTGTCCACTTGGAATAAATACTGCTTACTAGCAGGTAAGCTAGGTTTGCTACATTATCTAACCGTTGTAAGATTAGCTCTTTAGGAAGTGTAAGCAGACGTGGGGATTTTTCAGACATGCAGTGTTAAGATATTATTCTTTTATAAATATAGTGATATGAGAGAGAGCATAAAGACTGGAGGGAATTCAAAAGATGCACACAAGCATCACGATGACTCTTGTTTGTGAGTAGGGGTGCTGTAATGTCTAAATAATAATGTTTATCAGGAGTGAGATGAAATTTTATAACATTAAAACTATTTGTTTGGATGTGCCTAATCTCTCTCTCTCTCTCTCTCTCTCTCTCGCTCTCTCTCTCTCTCTCTCTCTCTCTCTCTCTCTCTCTCTCTCTCCCTGTGTGTGTGTAAGAGATATAATAAGTTGCTTGTGCCCTTTTCAGTGTGAATCTAATTGCTCCTGCGGCGTTACTGACAGCGTCACTGGGCGAAACACCAACGTGCTGCAATTTAATGTGATGTAACGGATCAGAGACGCGACAGCGGAGGAAAGTGAAGATCTCTTTAACTTTCTAATACTATAAATGGATACCTTAGTATATTTCCACTGACCTTTAAATTCTGTAATTTTCCAGTGTCTCTCAAACAGAGCAGCAAAATGTCTCAGTCTAAGCTTTCTATTTCACTAAGCTTCAAAAGAATGATATCATAACCCTAAATTGGACACACGCTCATAAAGTTCCTACGCCAAGCAGCGTGGAACATGTAGTGAATATTCCCTGTATGGTTCTGGTTGTAATTAGCCGTGTACTTGTTTTATGACATGTTCTTATTATGTGGACATGACCAATTCAGCAAAACAAAACTCTCTTGTTTAAAGGATTTACGAAATGTCTGGGGTTTGACCTTTCAAGGTCAGTCAAGGTCAAAGGTAACTTTCATTTAAATGTCCCATACATGGTTTTTTTTATCAGTGGTTCCATAGTAACGGCGTGTCTATTAGCACTCACTTCCAAGTTATAAGCGATCAATCTCCAAAACTTTGTGACTTAGCTCTGACCTTGACCTTTGACCCAGACATTCCTAAATCAAATCACGGGACATAGGTAGGGTTGTGTCCCCAACAAGTTTGGTCAAAATCCATGAATGGGTGTGGTCAGGATTTTGTCCACAGACAAACTGACAAACAGATGGCGGTTATTATAATGCCACCACCAAAACTCCACACTGTGATGAAGGTAATAAAGGAAACTGTTCTGATGGTGCTATAGGGGTGCAGAACTACACTACCCATCAGCCCATGCAAGAGATCACTCTCAACTGGGTTTCGTTTTTTGATTGGCGTTTTGATTAAATTCTAGTTTTTCAGCATCTTCTATTCAACTTTAAATCATAGTTAAGGTTTTCTAACCACCTGGATCTGCATTTTTTTCTCTTTCTCTAGTTCTTTATTTCGTTATTTATTTATTTGTACTTAATACATTTTCTGATTTTTGTAGAATCATTTTACAGACTTTAAATAAAAATGTATCTTTGGTTATTTTCGGTTTCCCCTTACAGAATGTTGCATATTTTATTTATTTATTTTTATACAGTACGAGGATATTTAGGGCAACTTTTTGCTGACGTGTTTTGTTCAGTGAAGCAGGAAATTAAAAAGTGGAGAGTCGAGGGATTTATAGAGCATCAACACTAATAAGCTTTGTTGGTCTGGACAGGACAGAGGAAGCATCAATTTCTTGTGTTGTGTCTCCAGTGTTGTTGTTACACGCTCATGGTTTAGCCTTTCATGCTAACTAAGGACACATCAACAATAGTTCCGCATCGCATCACTTCCTGTAACGGCCAACAGGATTGCATAAACGTTATTCACTGTAATATTTTATCCTCTACTTCATGTTAAACGTATAAACAATAAACTTCTGACGAGCTACTGTCGCAGAAAATTCATCAACAACTTCTGACCAATCAGAATCCAGGATCAAAACTGTGATGGGAATCTTATGGTTAAATAATTATTAAAGCTTCCTGCTGAGTGAGCGACGGTCCAAAAACATGCACAGTTGGCTAATTGTCTGCTCCAAAACGTCCCTAGGTGTGAGTGTGAGTGGTTGTGTATGTTGTCCTACAATGGTCTGGTGAGCTGTTCAGTGTGTACCCCACACAGAGTCGGCTGAGATAGGCTTAGTAGGCTCGGGCATCCGAATAGTTAAAGGGTTCAGTAAGTGAATTAGTGGGTTTTAATAACCTCATATAAAAACAGAGATTGTGAAATGATTTTATATTGTTATGTTTAGATTTAGATGTAACATTTAGTGAAATGATTTTATATTGTTATGAGACATTAGGACTCACTCAGGAGTTAATCAGGAGAACGTGGTGGAGTTTGAAAGAAAGATTTCTCATTCCAGGTCCTTAAACGAGAATTGTAAAGTAGTCTTTAGGCTAAAGGAACCCAAAAAGAGCCTGGTGAAGATGAAGAGTGGAGAGATGAGCCCGATATAACGAACAGGGTAACTCTAGAACCTTAAAAAGTACTCTGGAAGAAATCATAAAGGTTCTACATGAGTGTTTCTTTGGGGTTTTCTCATTTTGGAACTTAAACATGTTCCTTTTCTTCAGGTGCAGGTTCCTCTGGTGGAATATATGAAAGTTCTACTGTATCTAGAACCCACCATCAAATGTATTTATTTATTTATTGTTTTTGTTTATCCCTCTGGAGGAATCCAGTTTCCATCCAGAACTTTACATTGGATTCTTGCTTCATTTGTTCTTCTCAAGGAACCTGGAAAGTTTCTGTGAATAACTCTTGATCGGAGAGGTTCTTTGGTTCGTCCATCTTGAGAAACCTTTACAGTTTTTATCCAGGAGCTTGGATTACAGTTCTTCTTTTGTTTTCTCCTCTGGAAACACCTGGAAATATTCTATTTGCCTCCGACTGGTTCCTCCCTGCTGATCTCCAGCTCACATTATCATGTCTATCTGTCCTTAAACAGAAAAAGGAAATTCAGAAGGTTTAAAGGAACCATGTTTGGCTAAGACTCCGAGTCCTCCGTCTCCTGCAGCACTCATTTCCATTTCTCACGGCGAAACCCGTCACGCTGCTGTGAGACGCTATCAAGCCGGCCGTATCGAGTCCCTCTCCTGTTTGTCACTTCACCGTCAATTGTTTACATCGTTGGTCGCGGTGCCAAGTTGGCGGCCGTGCGTTCTGATGTTACACAATGCAACAAAATCAATTCAGAGAAGAGCGACTCAGTCCCAGCAGAATCACACACTTCTCCTGGAGCGATCATCAAACTTTATAACAAAAAACGTGTCTTTATCTTAACAGACACATAATTATACTTTTCTATCATAAATACTGAAAATTATTCTATAAAATACATATATTTAATAAATACAAACAATTTCAAACATTTATTTTATTTAATTTTACTTTAGGAATTCTTCAGAACTTAAAAAAAAATTGGCCTAATGTACAAGTCTTTGGACTGTGGGAGGAAACTGGAGTACTTGGAGGAAACCCACACAAGCACAGGGAGAACATGCAAACTCCACACAGAAATTCCCTCACTGTTTCCTGGATCCAGCAGTTAGCATGTCCGCCTCACAGCAAGAAGGTCCTGGGTTCGAGTCCCGGGCTCAGCAAGGATGTTTCACTGTGGAGTTTGCATGCTTGTGTGGGTTTCCTCCGGGTACTCTGGTTTCCTCCCACAGTCAAAAACATGCATATTCGCCTAATTGGCTGTTCCAAATTGCCCCTAGGTTTGGGAGCGTGAGTTTGAACAGTTGTGTGTGTTGGAGTGAACTCAACACGGGTAATTAAATTCTGATAGTGCACTCTCACTTTCAGCTTTATTTGTCATCCATGTTTAATGAACCACACACACACACACACACACACACACACACACACACTGTGTTTCAGACCATGTGTTCATGCCTATCAGGAGCGGAGCCAGTGGGCTGTGAAACGCAGGTCACGCGGTCACGTCAGGCCTTTTTCCAGCACAGCTGGTCATTTCCCGACGCCAATGTGGGTCAAATGACCTGAAAAACGCTGGACGGCTGTACCCACTTCCTTCGCTAACCATCATGCTTCATTCTGCACCGGGATCAGGGGAAACGTGTGAGAGTCATGTCTGAGTCGATTCGAGTCCAGACAAACAGCTGCAGGAGGATAACAGGAGACTCTGCGCAGACGGCTTCTCGATAGCGTCGACTCCTTCAATTTAGTTTTTTTTTTCCGAAATGAATTTGTTATGTCACAGAACTGCTGGCCAAAAGAGCTGCTCTATCATATTAGATACGACACATCGGATCATGCGGAGACCACCAGAATATTAATGAATCTGGGAGGAACATCAATTCTACTTCACCTGATATGATTGATTGATTGTTTAATTCATTCATTCATTCAACCGCTTAATCCTATTAAGGTCGCAGGGAGTTGACTCTGGAGAAGGCGGTGTACACCCTGAACACAGCTTCTTGCTGTGAGGCGGACGTGCTAACCATAAACAGTTAATGATCTTAGTTATGTGAGAGCTCTCAAACTTTTTGTCCGAGGTCATTGCACTTCTGCATCACTTTGGTACCATGGGAAAATTGTAACAGCAGTGTTCTTAAAGGAACAAATCCAACCCTCAGGCAAAAATGCAGGGGCACCGGAGGCTGTTCTGTTAGAATTAATTCCTGTGGGAGAAATGGATCAGAACCCTGAATAAAAACTACTATTTTTAAATACAGCATGTTATCTCTATGGCATTGTTGCTCCAGCTGGTCCGGTCGAGGCTCAGCAACATTAATGTAGCAATAAAATGAAGTCAGCTGATGAGCTGAATGTACTGAATGAGCAGGTTATCACATCAATAGACTTTTTCTTCCCTGATGACACGAATATAAAATGGGGACGCAGATAAAGAAAGAGTGGTTCAGGGAGCACAAGCAATCATTTTCACATAATCATTGGCACCCCAGAGTCTTGACCTTAACCCTACTGGAAGTTTTCGGGATGTACTGGAGAAGAATTTATGGAGTGGTCCGGTTTTCCCCTCGTCAATTCAAGACGTTGATGAGAAATGAACCCAACATTGAATAAAAATAAATGTTATGTTGATTAAGCTTTTATAAACACTACTGTGGTAAAGACGAGCTGTAATCAAGGATAAAGGTGGAACAAAAAATATTCGAGTGCAGGACTTTTTTGAGGCGGGAAGCGTATTTCGTATTTCCAATAAAACTGCATCACACGTCCTGAAGGTTTCCTGCAAACCTCAGATCTTCAAACACACACACACACACACACACACACACACACACACACACACACACACACACAGAGTTCCCGTGATAACCATCTTTAATAAAGCTGTATTTACATGCGGCGTGTGTGTGGATGTGAGATAAAGTCAGCTGTTAAACGTTATCACAAGCCGCAGGAGAGAAACTCATCTCCACTGGAAAAGCGCAAAAAAAAACCCTGTGTAAAAATAAATAAATAAATAAATAAATAAAATGTCTGCTTGAGCGCTCAGGTTTCCACCAAATCCATCAAAGTCTCCGGAGGGAAGATGTGTGCAGGGAGTGAGATCTACACTTCGGAAAAGATTCACACCTGACTGATGTTTGTTCTGTTTAAAACTAATCCAGTCCTTATTTTTAACTCATCAATTCAATAATTACACCGAAACACATCAGTGATCACACCAACACCGCCATATTAATATTTTATTCATTCATTTTCTAAGCCGCTTATTCCTAGTCGGGTCGTAGAGAGGCTGGCACCCATCTCAGCCGACTCTGGGCGAGGAGCAGGGTACACCCTGAACAGCTCGCCAGTCCATCACAGGGCTAACACACATACAACTATTCCCACTCAAACTCAAACCGAGGGGCGATTTGGAACAGCCCATTAGCCTACTGTGCATGTTTTTGGACTGTGGGAGTTGCTGTCCCTGGGTTGAGCCCGGGACTCGAACCCATAGCTTCTTGCTGCAATCGTGCTAACCACTGCGTCACTGTGCTGCCGGTTATTTTTATTTTTATTTTTTTAATTAATTAATTTATTTATTGAAAAAAGATTTATTAGACTTTGTGTAATGCACTTAATTATGCAAACAAACAAAAAATTATTAAAAAGAACTTCATTAAATTTTAATAAATGAAATAAGATAATAAATTACAGCATTTATTTATTTTTTATGATTTATTCTAATAATACAGTACAAAACTATTTATTGTGAAACAGATCAAAGTATTAAAAATAATAAACTTGACTTAACAATTAATTTTATTGTTATTTAATTTAATAATAGAATATACATTTTCTATACATATTTATATTTTGTATTTTGTATTTTGTATTTAATGTCTTTAAACCAAAACTATTTTAAATTGCTTGTTTATTGTTTTGTAAAATGTTTTGTAAAAGTGCTTGGATTGATTTTATAAAGTGTTTATTTCCAATTTTTCAAAAAATTATCCCTCCTATGAATGCAGATTAAGTAGGTGGGGTTTATACTCCTATATGAAAGTTGTTAATGTTTATATGTGAGTCTTTTTTAAAGATTTGTAAAGTCATCTACTTCGGGTTCAATGTCGCCGATAAGTGCTAGCCATGAAGCTAACACAGGTTCCACTCGCAGTGTCATGTTTTTAAGCTAGTTTTAAAGACCACATTCGTTAAATAAATAAATCAGCAAGTCTCCTCACACCAAGAAAGTTCTGGGTTTGAATCTCTGTCAGGTGTCTTTCTGTGTGGAATTGTGTGTGTATGTTCTCCCTGTGGTTCCCTGGGTTTTCTCCGGGTACTCTGGTTTCCTTCGACTGCCCAGGGACATGCACATTAGGTAAACAGTGTAAATGGTTGTTTGTGTCTCTATTAGTCCTTTAATAGACTGGTGACCTGTTCAGTGTATAACCCCGCCCCCTCGTACTTGTGATTGGCCCCAACCTCCCTGTGACCCTGACGGATAAACACTACAAAAAATGGATGGCTGGATGAATTATATTTCTCATCACCATACACCTTACATATGTTTATTATGCTTTGTGTGTGTGTGTTGATTGCTAACAGCATCCTGTCATACACACAGCTGCTATCACGTTAATGGCTAATCATCAGCGTGTTTGCTAACATTTCCATGTGGTGTGTGTGGGCTGATGCGAGCGCGAGCTTCCACAACTAATCATTTCATACCGTATCTGAATAAGTAGAGAGAGAACAAGACACACACACACACACACACACACACACACACACACACACACACACAGAAAGAGAGAGAGAGTTTTTTAGGTGATTAGTGAATGGTATAATCTGGATTTATGAAACTGAAAACAGCTGAATTTGTTTTTCTAAACATGTCCACAGGAGAAATATCAAACTGTGACATAATCAGGCAGGAAACAGAGAACCGAAGAGTTCCGGAATGAGTTCGAAAAAAAATGTTAGAAAAAAATAAGAGCAGTGATGTTGACTTCAAACTACACCTCACCTCAAACTACAAGTCACCTCGAACTACAAGTCACCTCGAACTACACTGCACCTTTAACTGCAACTCACCTTCACCGACAGCTCATCTCTAACAACACCTCACCACTAACTACACCTCACCTTGGACTACACCTTACTTCTAACTACACCTCACCACTAACTACACCTCACCTTGGACTACACCTTACTTCTAACTACACCGCACCTTTAACAACACCTCACTTCTAACTACACCCCACCACTAACTACACCTCACCTTGGACTACACCTTACTTCTAACTACACCGCACCTTTAACAACACCTCACTTCTAACTACACCTCACCACTAACTACACCTCACCTTGAACAACACCTCACTTCTAACTACACCTCACCTTGAACAACACCTCACTTCTAACTACACCTCACCTTGGACTACACCTTACTTCTAACTACACCTCACCACTAACTACACCTCACCTTGGACTACACCTTACTTCTAACTACACCGCACCTTTAACAACACCTCACTTCTAACTACACCTCACCACTAACTACACCTCACCTTGGAGTACACCTTACTTCTAACTACACCTCACCTTGAACAACACCTCACTTCTAACTACACCTCACCTTGAACAACACCTCACTTCTAACAACACCTCACCTTGAACAACACCTCACTTCTAACTACACCTCACCTTGAACAACACCTCACTTCTAACTACACCTCACCTTGAACAACACCTTACTTCTAACTCCACCTCACCTTGAACAACACCTCACTTCTAAGTACACCGCACCTTTAACTGCACCTCACCTTTACCTACACCTCACCTCTAACTACACCATACCACTAACTACACCTCACCTCTAACAACCCGCAATCTCGCCATGTACTACAAATATGTGTTAAAATGTACAGTATTTGAATCTAAATTAATGAATTGTTTACAAAAAATGTGTGAAAATAGAATAACATGCAGAAAAGTCTAGAGGGTAAAAATGAAAAACAAAAATTGCTTATTAAAGATGTTGAAACCATTGGGTGAGGATGAGTGTAAAGAGGATCCACCACGACCTTGATCAGAATAAAGCACTTCCTGAAGATGAATGAATGAATCAAAGCTTTATGATGAAGAAAATGAAGAGATCATCGTTCAGATCTTCATCCATCCAGTGCGAAGCTTCTGCTCGTCTACACACTGACATTCGCTCCTCAAACCTCAACTGAATAATTAAAGATTTAGTCTGAACTCCCCAAAGCACTGAGCTGAATGTTTGTTGCCATGCGACCAGAAAACCTGTGGAAACTGTTGCTGATACACACGACACCGACTGCCGACATGTGAGAAGAGAACCATACACAAACATCCAGGTACAGCGAGAAAACACCATATACACACAACATATATATCATATACACACACACACACCATACACACCATATGCACAACATACACACCACACAGCATACTCCAACCATATACACACCATGTACACACCATTTACACACTATGTATACACCATGTACACACACCATATACAGCATATAGACAATATCCACATACCATAAACACACCATACACACCATACATACCATATACAGCATAAACACAATCTCCACACACCATACACACACCATATTTACATACCATACACACGCCATACACACACCACATTCACATAACATACACACACCATATACACATTATACACAAACCATACAGACACACCATACACACACCACATTCACATACCATACACACGCCATACACACACCACATTCACATAACATACACACACCATATACACATTATACACAAACCAT
>JAOUQZ010000022.1:928500-942987 GCA_028564935.1 Neosilurus hyrtlii
GTGTGTGTGTGTGTGTGTGTGTGTGTGTGTGTGTGTGTGTGTGTGTGTGTGTGTGTGAGTGTGTGTGTGTGTGTGTGGTCTAAATAAGAAATTTATATTCTGAATCTGTTCTTATTATTTTCCTCTTTATGAGCTGCTCGAGGCTAACTTAAATCTAAAGATAAAAACCTTAAAATCATTAAGGCTCGTCCCTCAAACCCTGTATCACTCAATCATTCTCTTCGTCCCTTAGATCCCCGGTGAAGTCAGACACCACTGCTCTTATTTTGCTACTGCTTTTATTGCTCTTATGCTGCAGCAGTGTGCTAATCATTATAATCACTCTCTCACTCATTTTCCGAACTGCTTTAACCTAATTAGGGTCACAGGGAGGCTGGCGCCCATCTCAGCTGACTCTGGGTGAGGGTGGGGTACACCCTGAACAGCTGGCTAGGCCAACACATGGCCAACTCACAAGACCATTCACACTCACACCCAGGGGCGATTTGGAACAGCAAATTAGCCTACTGTGCATGTTTTTGGACTGAGGGAGGAAACTGGAGTACCCAGAGTACCCAAACTCCACAAAGATATGCCCTCACTAAGCCCGGGACTTGAACCCATAACCTTCTTGCTGTGAGGCAGATGTGACAACGACTACACTACATATTTTATTGTTCATTTAGTTTAATATTGTTTAATTTTTTTATTAATTTGATTTTTTTTAAATAATTTTGAGCTTCAAAATTGTGTTTCTTTGTCTTTTTTTTTGATAAACTTTAAGATTGGTATGATTATATCATCTATGAGGTTTAGATTTTATTCTTAATTTTTTACTAATTAACAATAATATTATTATATTATTATAATACTATTATTACTAACTAATTATTAATAATTAATAATGACTTCTTAACCTTTTAAACTAAACAGAAATAAAATGTATTTAAAATAATTTTAAAAAATAAAAAATACATAAAAAATAAAAAAATAAAAAAAAATGATTATAATATAAAATATATTATTATTATTATTACTATTATTATTATTATTATTATTATTATTATTATATATATACACACACACACACACACACACACACACACACACACACACACACACACACACACAAACACACCTCCACCCACACCCAGCACTCTGCACTTCACACATTAAAGATGTTAATAATGCTGCAGAAACTTTCGGAAGCTCTCTGAAACATTACAGCAGGCGACTCCTCTTGTTCCTCCTCGGTGTGGAATTGAGTTATGATATTTATATCTGTGAGAATATTAGGGAATATTACGGAACACTGGGAACTCTGCACTCTGCTTCGCCTCTGTGTCTGACGGAATCCATTAAATAAATGTTTCAGCGTGAAGAAAATGTATTCTTCCTTCTCTTCCTCTACTTTCACCTACGTTCGTTTCCCCTGTACTTCACCCTTGTCTTCACATACAAACTTTATTCTTTCTCCTTTAAATTTCTGTCTTTCTTTGCAGATTGTTTACATAAAGTAAACAGTACAGTAATCTACTGTTTATATACAGTAGATAGATAGATAGATAGACAGATTGATAGATAGACAGATAGATAGACAGATAGACAGACAGATAGATAAATAGATAGATAGATAGATAGATGGATGGATGGATGGATGGATGGATGGATGGATGGATAGATAGATTGATGGATGGATGGATGGATGGATGGATGGATGAATAGATAGATAGATAGATAGATAGATAGATAGATAGATTGATGGAGGGATGGATGGATGGATAGATAGATTGATGGAGGGATGGATGGATGGATGGATGAATAGATATATAGATAGATGGATAGATAGATAGATAGAGAGATAGATAGATAGATAGATAGATAGATAGATAGATAGATTGATGGAGGGATGGATGGATGGATAGATATATATATAGATAGTAATTAGAAATAACACAGTGAATAGATTTCCAGTAATTAAATCCTGCTATAAAATTAAATCTTCGTTTGGCTCAGAAATATAAATACACTTCTTTTCCTTCCTCCCATTTTACTAATTTTCTTTCCTTTTATTGCTTTAATTATTATTTCTCTCAGAATTTAATTCCTGTTTTATTACCAAATTGTGTTTGATTTGTCAATGCACTTTTACCCACCTGGATTATGTTTTCTCTTTAATCTCTTTATTTATCTTCTCATAGAGCCTTTCCCATTATTTCCATTCTCCCCGTTCTTCCCATTTTTAAACTTTTTCACTCAAGAATATTTTCATCATAGAGAAGCTTTCACTTTTGGCCACAAACAAACAAACAAACAACTTTTCAACACAAGCTTTTAGGGATGTGAATCTAACAACAGCTTACAATTTGATTCGATTACGATTTTTGGGGTGACGAATTGATTTAGAATCAATTCTTGATTCAAACCGATGTTTGACAAACATCAAGGAAAACAAAGGGAGCCAATTTCACGAGTAACTACATTCTTCTATAAGCTAGGAACAGCTCTTCTATAAGAAAGAAAGAAATTATATTCCTACACAGCTGGTTTTGTATATGTACTGATCCGCTTTGCTCGTTCAGAGTTGGTTGGGAGTTTAGTGAAGTGATGGAGTGTGTGTTGGTCAAAAGTTGGTCGTGCTGCTTCTCCTGTTCTTTTAGCTCCGGGTGATGGTGTAAGATGTGGGCTCGGGGATGTGAAGTGTTCCCGAAATACTTGACTTTTATTTTGCTCACCGCATGTGTCATGTCAAGCTCCTTACCCGGAAATTGTAAAATCCGAAGTGCAGGCATTTGCCTTCAGCGAAGACTGAAGAGTGTTTATTTTTCCTCATCCATGTCAAAGCTAGGCTAAAAGCTAGTTCTGTACCCGCCACTTACTGGAACAATTCATGACGGAGGCCGTGTCTGGACAAACTATACGTGCAGTGAGTAAGGTAGAAAAGGTTAAAAAAAAATGTGTTCTTAAAAATCGATTCTTGAAAATTTGAATCGATTCAGAATGCTAATAAATAAGAATCGTGATTCAGACGTGAATTGATTTTTTTCCGGCAGCCCTACAAGCTTAAATGAAAATAAATAAAAGAAATCCAGCCAAACCTTTAAAATGAAGAAAGGAAGGGTTTCTTTAAAAACACTCACTCAGTCATATGCTGAACCACTAAATCCTAATTAGGGTCCGGGCTGGCACCCATCTCAGCCCACTCTGACCTATGGCGGGGTACACCAGACTGTTGCAGAGTCAACACACTCACAACCATTCACACTCACATTCACACTCAGTCTCACACCTAGGAGAAATTTGGAATAGCCGATTAGTTTACTGTGCATGGACTATGGGAGGAAACTGGAGTACCCGGAGAAAACCCACGCAAGCACGGAAGAGAACATGCAAACTCCGCAAATACCCATACATCACCAAGCCTAGGAATTGAACCCAGGACCTTCTTACTGTGAGGTGGACATGCTAACCACTACACCACCAAGCGACCCCTTGTTTAAGAATAAGAAATGAAAATGAAGAAAATAAAATAGATTAAAAAATTTTTAAAAATCAAAGACAAATAAATACAGAAAAGAAAATGTTTAAAATAATTAAATAAACAAAAGCACAAAGAACATTTTCAAAGTAAAAAAAAAAAGTTATAGAAATTGTTTATTTGGAATTTTTGGTTTGTTGTTTTATTGGAGTAACTGATGATGCTGTTTTTTTTTTTTGGGGGGGGGGGGGGTTTGTAATGAAGTGAAGGGTGAATATGAAACTCAGATAAAATTCTACCTGAAGTGTTAAAGAACATCTCTATGTCTTCATTCCTACACAGCCTGGGGTTAAAGGTCAGATATTTTTCTCTCTCTGCTTTACTTCACATTGATTTCCGATTTTATAACTCTCCTTATATAAACACTTCGTGGCTGTTGACTCAGACTGTATAAAAATCCAACACATAACTTCAGGAAGTCGATAATAAACGTGAAGCATAAACACAGATATGTTAATTATATATTTAGGATTTTTATTTACATCTCTGGAGAAGTTTCCTGAACCCTTGAGGAACTCTGCACTGTTATAATTGCGAGCTCACACGGTCGATGTGGTGGTGAGCTGATTTTTTTCCGAGCTGTCGATAATCACTCAAAACCAAACCAACAGAACGCCGCCCTACTTATTTATCCATGTCCTCATCCCCTGAAGAGAAAAAAACAAACAATTTAGAGTAAATAGTGGCTTTTGTTTCACAAAAATACTCAGACGTGTTGCAGGTAATCGTTGTGTCAATATCTGACTGCAGCTTAAGTAAAACTTCTTTAAATGCTACCATCTTCTGTGTTGTATTAGCATTAGTATTCAAGGTTAACATCTTGGTAGATTCATTATGATCTTGAGGGAACTTGGTGGAATCGTGATGATCTTGAGGGAACTTGGTGGATTTGTGGTGATCTTAAGGGAACTTGGTGGAATCATGATGATCTTGAGGGAATTTGGTGGAATCGTGGTGATCTTGAGGGAACTTGGTGGATTTGTGATGATCTTGAGGGAACTTGGTGAAATCGTGATGATATTGAGGGAACTTGGTGGAATCATCATGATCTTGAGGGAACTTGGCGGATTTGTGATGATCTTGAGTGAATTTGGTGGAATCGTGGTGATCTTGAGGGAACTTGGTGGAATCATGATGATATTGAGGGAACTTGGTGGAATCATCATGATCTTGAGGGAACTTGGTGGATTTGTGGTGATCTTAAGGGAACTTGGTGGAATCATGATGATCTTGAGGGAATTTGGTGGAATCGTGGTGATCTTGAGGGAACTTGGTGGATTTGTGATGATCTTGAGGGAACTTGGTGAAATCGTGATGATATTGAGGGAACTTGGTGGAATCATCATGATCTTGAGGGAACTTGGCGGATTTGTGATGATCTTGAGTGAATTTGGTGGAATCGTGGTGATCTTGAGGGAACTTGGTGGAATCGTGGTGATCTTGAGGGAACTTGGTGAATTTGTGATGATCGTGGTAAAATGTTTGACTGTTAAAAATTTTGCCACGATTATTGCTGATGGATTTCAGACTTCTGATGGAATTCTCGAGGTTTCAGTTTCAGAAAAATATAAACTTGAATTGTGCTAGCTCTGTCGCTAATGCATGTTTTTTTGGTAACGATAGCCTTATTTTTTAACTTTATACACTCACCCAGAAACTTCTGAACTACGAGTGTTCCCAGTTCTGGTACATCCTGTAAACCAAAACAACATGAACTCTGACGACTTTCAGAGAGGAATAAAGACGTAATTGAAGCAGGAGCAGAAAGAAATTTGCAGTCAGCAACATGGCAGCAGGAGCAGTTGCTTTCTCAATGGTTTGTCGTACATCCAGCAGCTAAAAACCCAGTTTGGGAATTTCCAGATGTGGTGAAACGGGAGATGGCAGAGATGCGATTATAAAGCACAGAATATCCAGGATGTCAGATTTTACTGTGTCAAGTGGAAACAGAAAGAAGAACGAAGATAATGTTGCATCAGGATTCCGGAGTGTTCCGGCACTTAAGGGGACGATGACACTCAGAATAATGTCTGAGGGACGGCAGTGATAAGAAGGATCTGATGGTGCCTGAGGCGTGAAGTTGTTAAGACACGATGCCTCACGGAGAAGAAAAACCTGAACGGGTTCCGCTTGAGTCCGCGAGCTCTCAGTAAAGGAAACGGTGTGTGTACAATACACTCAGATGGACGAGACCTAATCTTTCTCTTTTCAACTCAAAGATCTGAAAATAAAAGCATGGCTATGTTTTTAAGTTCTTTCATATTTATAGTAATTTTATACTTGAGAATGAACAGAATTTATTCTTTGTTATCACAGATGTGTATGAAGAGGCTTCTGGTGTCATTAGCTAGTAATAACATGCGAGCAACAACCTTTAACCATTACCATATCTTATGCTAAATACTAGCCAGCTAACTAGTTCATTAGCCATCACAGTGGAAAAAAAATCTGTCCAAAATTCGAATAATAATAATAATGTTAATTTCATAGCCATGTTTAAGGCTCTGTTTCTTCTTTTCTTTTTTTTTTTTAAACACCTTGTAATCATGAGTTTCTGATGTTAAAATATTGTTTGTTGATTACAACCCAGGGTCACAGTGTGACAACTCTGATTCATCTAATCGCACCAGTAAATAACCCTACTGGTTTCATGAGGATCTGCATCTGATAAGCACACAGAGAAAAATGTAAAAACAAATAAAATAATACATTTTAAAAATAAAAACCGTTAGCAGTGTTTTTATCCATCCACTGGGACTTTTCCAGCAGGAGGCGTGATCTTAGATCTTTCATCACTCGACCTGAGCTGTAATGTACAGATGTATATTTTCAACATGAAGAATGACGACACCCTCTGATACCTGCTGTTCATTAAACACGGGATAGATTTTAATAAAAGATCTATAACCTGCTGAATACGACTTTACTGGTGGAAATACAATCATACAATGCTTCCATATTCCTCTCAGTTCATGCACCGAATATGTGAACAGAGACATCTCCATTGGCGTGACGTGTCGTTTTGATACGCAGCAGAAAACAACTCTGACCTTCAATTACAGCATGTAGGAAATGACTAGAAAGAAGAAAACAGAAAGTGAACAGTGATATGAGGCGTGTTTATAACCTTATATTGTATTATAGATGAAGCTGAAGTGTAGATTTACAGTGTATATATATATATATTTATATGTGTGTGTGTGTGTGTGTGTGTGTGTGTGTGTGTGTGTGTGTGTGTGTGTGTGTGTGAAACTCATTTTCATACTAACGACACTCATCCATCTTACCCTTCAATTCTTTGATTCATCCCTCCGTATTTCTAATAGAAACCACTGATCGTACTACTCTACTTACTCTTGCCTTATGTGCTAATGGTTAACATTGTAACTGTTAACATGCAAACACACTGAAACACTTCTGTGTATTTTTTTTTTCATTAAAGTAAAATTAGCAAATAAAAAAAGAGAACAGGAGACTTTTCAGCTATTTAATCAAATGAATCCTTCAGGTATTCATCACTGTCACATGTGAGAAATGTCAGACGATCACAGTGATCATTAGCATACAAATAAAGTCGTTTAAAGGACATTAAGCTACGCCAGGCTGACAGGATGCACGTTAAATTCTGTTATTGTCATTGTGCAGCAGAAGGGTAAAGAACAGCATTAATTGGGCTTAATTGACTGCAGTGTTTATAATTAAGCTGTCACTGGATGATGGGTCGCGATTTTACCGCGTGAAGCGTGAGAAGAGATGATTTTTTTGCCCCCTAAAGTGGCGCACTGTAGTTGCGTGTGAAGCGTTCACTTCTCGGATAAATGGGCTTTGGTTTGAATTAAATTAAATAAAGAAGATTATTTATTCATTCATTCATTTTCTAAGCTGCTTAATCCTAATAAGGGTCGCTGGAAGGCTGGTGCCCAACTCAGCCAACTCTGGGTGAGAGCGGGGTACATCCTGAACAGCTTGCCAGACCATTGCAGGGCAACACACACAACCACTCACACTTACCCTCACACATAGGAGCGGTTTGGAACAGCCAATCAGCCTACTGTGCATGTTTTTGGACTGTGGGAGGAAACCAGAATACACAGAGGAAACCCATGCAAGCACGGGAGGAACATATAAACTCCACACAGAAACGCCCTCGCTGAGCCTGGGAATTGAACCCGGGACCTTCTTGCTAACCACTACACTAGAGTGCCACCCCCAGTAAATACATCAATAAATAATTACCTATATGCATCATTAATTAATACAAATTGGAAATGAATGCATACAGTTGTAATAAATGCCAAATAAATAAACAAACAAACAAACAAATAAATAATTGCGCCATTGATTCATTAAAATATCAATTATAATTATTCAGTTCATTCATTCATTTTCTGAACTGCTTAATCCTAATTAGGGATTCTTGGGGAGGCTGGCGTCCACCTCAGCTGACTCTGGGCGAGGGCAGAGTACACCCTGGAAAGCTGGCCAGGCGTTCGCAGGGCAGAAACACGCTGACGGCAATGCAGCTACTCTTGACGAAAATCAGCAAAGGTTCTTTTACATGCCTCTCACCACAGACAGTGACCCAGTTAGCTGCACTGGGGGGGACAGCAGTGACAACCCGTTGATAGTGGGGCTTGAACTCCTGACCTTGGGATCAGTAATCCAGCTCCCTACCACCGGGCCCTCAATTATAATTACTTCACTAATTAATTAATTAATTAATTAATTGACAGTCCCTGTGCTGCAGTCTAACCTGAGTTTATTTTATCAGTGAACCCTACCTATCAAGATCAATGGGCGGGGAAAAAGTCAGTGGGTGTGGCTTCACTGAGATTCTGTATGAGCTTTTTTGTGTGATGGTAAGAGATATTTTCAAGCTAGCAGAGAATTTACAGTAGACTGAGGAGTTGTGGACCCAGACTTTGTGGCAGGTAAAAAACAATAATATTTCATTTTAAAGCCGATGTTCTGGAGGTGGTAAGTCATGTGACTGTATCACTGTCCAATCACAGGCTGTACTGTAGACTAAACTGACTGCTGACCTTTTACATTTCAGAGTAAACCACAGGTTCCTTCATCTTGACTGTAATATTACATGACAATTCAGTGACCCGACTGAACAAAACCCCTCACAGACGTGTTACAGATGTGGCTTGGTGAGAAAAGGTCACATGGTCTCAAAATATCTCTCTGCGGTTCTTCTACTCTGTGGATTCGAGGTTAGCAGCGTGAACGTTTCACTGGCTTTTAATTCTGATCTTTATAATGTATTAATAATCCAGTATGAATGCTGGGCGTTTTTTTTCTTTGTTTTAAATTACTGTATAAGTGAACGACATTGTGTCAGGAGTAAAGAAAATATTACAGCTCTGACATAAATGGTACTTATCACTTCGTTCTTTGCCCTCTGAAATGCATTTGGAAATAATCACCTTCAATTTTACTCCATCGCGGTGACAGCTCACTGAGAGCAAACAGACAGCAGCAATACGGCGCTACATTTCAGTTCTACCATTAAAGTCCACTGGCGTTACACGCGCCTGCTTTTAAAGTCAACCCCTGGTAGTTTCCAGGATAGATTTAAGAACGTGTGCGAAGTCAATGATTGTGATTATGGCTAAAGCAGTGATATCACGAGAAAAGCATGACGGAGAAGCTTTTTTCATGAACGATCTTCACTTGAGGACCGGTTGGTTGGTATCGTAGGACAGTGATGGAAATCACAACCAAACTTATCACTGAGATCCTTATTACTGAGATAATAATATAGATAATATAGTTCTCTCTGAAGTTCTTTCTGGTAGATCAGAGAACCAGATGGTGTGGCGTGAAAAGCTCAGGATGGACAACAGCAAGATCAAACATCCAACAATTTATCAGACAATGTAACGTTTTCTTCTTCTTTTATTTTCTGCTTTTTTCTTCTCAGACTTTCTATTTTCTTCTTCTTCTCCCCCTCCTCCTTCCTGTTTCCTCTCTATCTCCTTCTCCTTTCCCTACTTTTTCTTTTTCCCCTCCTTTTCCTTCTTCTCCTCCCCACCAATTCTTCTTTTTTCCTTCTTCATCTCCTCCTCCTCCTTCTCCTCCTTGTTGTAGCTGTTCTTCTTCTTCTCCTCCACTCCTTCTCTTCCTCTTTGTTGTTGGTCTTCTTCTTCTCTTTCTCCCCGGCTGCTTCTTTTTCTCCTTCTTCCTCTTCACCTTATTCTCCTTCTTCACTTCCTCCTCCTCCTCATTGTTGTTCTTCTACTTTAGTCCATGTAAGCATACATTGCATACATTTTTTTATTTTGTAATAAAAAAGAAAAAATAAATAAGCAGGGTTTTTTTCCTATTAAAAAATAATTGCAGTTTTGATTTTAAAAAAATTTTCTACGTCATCAAACATTAATGAATCCATGCAATTTTAAAAATAGTCAATTTCCTAAAACTTTTTAAATTAATGCAATATAAAATGCAATCAAAATTTATTTATTTATTTATTTATTTGTTTGTTTATTTATATATATATATATATAAAATTATTTTCATTTTTTAAAAGTTTTCATGTTTTCAGCCATCATGTCCTCCTCTCTTTCTGTTATTAAAAAAATGTGTAATGACCCGTATTAGCAGAACTTCAGGGAATCTTCCACATAATCAGTATTAATATTTAAACATGCACGTCACTTGAGATTGTCAAGTTCGTCCTCAAATAAAAACAATTCCAACAGAGCACAAACACAAAGGGTTTGTTCTGGATTTCTTTTTAAAATTAAAAAAAGATATATTGGAATGATTATTTATTTCATTTTAAACTGAATAAACGAGTGCAGTGTATAGGGACCTTCATCTTGGGGTTGAAGCACAGTGTGGAACATGAAGGAACGTTCGGTTAAACCACTTCTCCAACCTCACCATCTGTGGATCCAAAGATATTCCCAAATACGCTGGTGTTTACTGATGAGCATCAGGCCTGGAGTTTATCTCCGAACCCATCTCAGTGTCCATGAGCAAACAGAGATGTCTACGGGGATGGAGGAAGCAGCCGTGAAGCTGGCAGGTCCATGAAAGGTTGCCTCCATGCAGACTCGCTAGCTCGGTAATTAGCAGGCTTCAGGAGGAAGATACTTGTTACCTCGGCCAAAGGAAGAATCCTGATGCCAGAGTGATTTATTTCTCTCATTAACGTGTGAAGGTTAGAGCTGCACTTCCTGCTTTCAGCGATCAAAGAGTAAAATGTTCATACTTCTCCTAGGTGAATGTTCGGCTTTTCCTTTCACACATGGGGGAGTATTAACATCTAAAATACATGTAAAGACTAGCAGGGCACTGATCGAGTTCAGGGCAGCTCCGGCACGAATGGATAATGTATTAAACAGGACGTATGAGGTTCTAAATTTTTTTACCCATGTACTCGTCTTACGATGTGTCCTATAGTACATGAATGTGACCAAGTTACTGAAAGAACTCATTTGTTTAAAGGATTTAGAAGATAGCTGATGTTTGACCTTTCAAGGTCACTCAAGGTCAAAGTTCATTGTGTAATTTAAAAGGCCGTATATGGTTTCCTATTAGGGTTTACATAGTAATAGCACTTGTTTTAAAGTTATAAGCGCTCAATCTCCAAAAATTTGCGACCTTGCTTTGACCTTCACCTTTAACCTTGACATTTTAAAATAACACCATTTATGGGACTCAGGTCGGGTCACGTCCCCACCAAGTTTGGAGAAAATCCGTGGTCAGAATTTTGCTCACAGACAAACTGAAAAAAGGGGGAGGAAGGGTCTATTTGTATTTGTGCCTACTGTCAATCAAATGGACGGCTTAGCCTCCAATTAGTTTCATGTATTCATTCATTTTCCAGACTGCTTAAATAACTTGAGCAATTTGGAACAGCCAAGTAGTCTAATGTGCATCTTTGGAATGTGGGAGGAAACCAGAGTATCTGGAAGAAACCCACACAAGCAAAGGGAGAACATCGAAAGTCCACACAGCCAAGTTTCCCTCACCAAGCTCAAACCCAGGCCTTCTTGCTGTGGGGCAGACATGCTAACCACTACAGCACCGTGCTGGACAGTCTGGTTCATTAACATTAAAATTAGGACAGTTTGTCAACAGTGTTGATTTTCTCAGACTACACATGAAGTCCATGTAAAAAAATTACTTGTCAGGATTAACAATGATGTGCAATGAAAGGTTAGCAGTGGAAAGACTTGGACAAGTTTGGTTTGATCCTAATCTTTTTTGATGTTTGGTATTACAGAAGCCCCAGCACGGGGTGCTGTGTACCTTCTGTTATTTTTTTTTTTTACTTTGGTTAGGGTTTGCAGTCTCTGTGTGCTTTTGTTGCATATGTATATGTAGGAGGTTGCCTTTTAAATTTGCTTTTGTTTGTTTGTTTGTTTCTTTTTGTTTATTTGCCATTTGTATCCAAAGAAAGTGTTTTTAAGTTTACACTTTTTGTTTAAAAGTGTTGTTATTAGGTGCTAAATTGCTTAATAATCTTCAGGATTTTTATTTATTTAAGTTCAGAGACTGTATCACCTTTTCTCAGTACTTGGGTTGGTTGACCTGTTGATAATCTCTGATTCTTACTCGCCAAAGCCTCACCAGTTCAACATGGTGCCAGTGTTGGTGTTTGTCTCAGACGTCATGGCCAGATGCTGGGAAACCAAAGCGAGTGACAGAGAAGGAAATAATTTCATCCGGAATGCATCTCAGGAACCCACTGAAAATGTTGATTTTTTTTCCCCCTTTCCTTCTGATTGTAGGTTTTTGCGATGTGGAATTGGGAGGTTTGGCCTTTTTCCCTGACCTTCTCTCGTTTTTTTTCTTCAGACAGCGATTCGCTGTGATTTCTCTATTCCAGCTCTGGCAGACCAACACAATGAATGGAGGCCATTACAAAAGAGACTTTTCCACTTCATTAAGCTGAGGTCCCACAAGCTTGGAGGGCACAGAATAAGCAATCTATCTACATTTACAGCTGTTTAGCATGGGGACTGTGGGACGGAATGCTAATGCCTGAAAAACCTGGACGTTCTATGGAATGGGGATGCCGACGCCAAACGAAACATCAATCCATGTCACACCTTAATTATGAAATGCTGTTAATTACATTATGGATAATAACACACCGTGTGGCCATTTGGATGGGAATGAAAAACAATGTTTGGCCTTTTTTTTTGAGGAAATATTTTATGTGAGAAGGATTTCCTGCATTAGTAGAGTTAAAGGGAACATTGAAAATATGTTTTCAATATATTAATGAAATAAAAATTCATAAAAATATATTAATATATAAAATTATTTAACATTGTAAAATGTACACAAAGTTCTTACTTTTTAAAAAGGGCATATGATGAAAACTAGACACTCACAGTGTGAATGGTTCCTCTGCCAGGCACAAATGGATTCATATAACTTGCCATAGTTGTAATGAAATGGCCCCCCTAGTGAGCATTGGATGAACATTTTGTCCCATGTTAATTAAGGATAGGGATCTTCTGGGATGTTGAGGTGTTTTTGTTTTGTTTTTTGTTTGTTTGTTTGTTTTTTTGGGGGGGTTTATTTTATGATCCCATGCACGGATCACCTCTGAAATTAAATGGGTTCCTTCCAGCCCCGGACCCCACCCCTCAACCAAGTTTGATTAAAAACAGATTAGTCATTTTTGCATAAGACAAAATGAAATGTGCATGTATTTGGACTGTAGGAGGAGACCTGAGTACCTGGAGAAAACCCACACAAGCACAGGAAGAACATACAAACTCCACACAGAAATTTCCTCACCAAGCCTGGGACTCGAACCTTGCAGTGAGGCACACATGCTAACCACTACACCAATGTGCCACTATTATTATTATTATTATTATTATTAATCATAATATTATATTTATTATTTCAGCTTCTACTCCTGGCTTGCACTGTAATTTCATTTGCCTGAATTTCAATCAAGGACTTATAAAAGATGAAATACTTTTGGTTCTGCTGTGATCCTGAAGCTTTGAACTTCAGAGAGAGGAGGAAAAAGGCAATAAAGTGATGCACCATGAGACCTTTCTTTATCTTAAGCTTATTCTCCCGGATGTGAAGGTCGCTTGGAAAGGTTTTGGCATATATTACTGCATACTCTTCACACAACACAAATAAATAAATAAATAAATAAATAAATAGATAGAACTAACTTATCGGCGAGCCAGCGAGGTCCTTGTGGCGTGGCATCATGCACACCGCTTTACCCCAAACCTCTGAACATAAATAGACAGCCATCTGCGCCGTTTAGATAACCGTTTCATTTAAAATCCCACAGAAATTTTTGCCGAGGCCTGCAGAGTGGCCATGCTAATGAAATCCTGTGAGCTCAGAAGTGGTTGGAGATCGATGGGTTTGGAAAAGAAACGCCCTCGTGGTTTTGGGGGTTTCCTTCAAAGCCCAGATTAAGAAAATATATGCACTGGGTCGGAAATTCACAGCACAGGTCAGACAGAGGACTCGTACAATTGCGACTTTCCCTGAGTTTTTATTCTCTGTTTTGATTCAGGGTCAGAAACACGAAATAAAATAAAATCAACAGATTTAATGTTTAATCAATTTAGTTTAGTCATATTACATCTGCTCTTTTATTTACAGGAATAATGTTCATTAGAAGCAATGAGTACCTGAGTGAAAGAGGTGTCCTTCCTATTTGTCAGTCACACTGAAATAGGTGTGGCATGTGCATCTGTCAGTCAAACGGTAAAAGGTGTGGCCTGTGCATCGGTAAAACACATTAGTGGAATGTATGACCTTAAGCAATTGAAGGAGGCTGGCCTAAGTATCTGTCATTCACATTGAAAAAGGTGTGGCCTATATATATATATATATATATATATGTGTGTGTGTGTGTGTGTGTGTGTGTGTGTGTGTGTGTGTGTGTGTGTGCGTGGATGCATGTTGGATTGGGGTTTATACTACCTGTGTGGACTCACTTGCTCTCTTAACATTCCATA
>JAOUQZ010000022.1:950151-977603 GCA_028564935.1 Neosilurus hyrtlii
ATAGAGCATCTTTGGGATGTGGTGGAACGGGAGATTCGCATCATGGATGTGCAGCCGACAAATCTGCGCCAACTGTGCTTCCAGCACCTTGTTGAATCTATGCCACAAAGAATTGAGGCAGTTCTGAAGGCAAAAGAGGGTCCAACCAGTTACTAGCATGGTGTACCTAATAAAGTGGCCGGTGAGTGTAAATTCATATGCTCGAAACACCACAATGTATTAATTTTCTGTCTTTGTACATATACAGCTTAAATTGTCAACCCATGAAGGTACTTTGATATCAGAACAGATCTGGGCAAATCCAGTTTAATAACTGGAGAACTGATGTTAAAGAAGTGACAGTGGTATTGGGGACACAGCATACTATTAATTCAGCATTTGTGCACAGAACTACAGATAGGTGTTGCATTTTTTACATACATTTGGATGTGATTATACCAAATGATTTATACAAAATAAAAAAACTGCAATCTTTTAAACAAAAAAATTTGGTATATAAAGAATGTGACATAAAATATGCATTTCTATGAGAATGACCCATGTATGGATACAACTGGTGTATTCATGGATGTGATGTTTTACAATGAGTGAGAAAGATGATACACGACAGGTTTCGAGGTGTTCAATTTCATTTCTGTAATATTTTCAGATGCTGCACCGAGCTCTGTCAACTCCGCCTCGAGAGGAAAATCGATAGCACCAGCTGTGTTCCGTAGAGAACCAGCCATTTCTTTTGTTTCCCCTCATCTCCTGCTCTGCAATCACCTCCCCATCACGCACGTCTCTCTGCTCAGCCGAGCTCCAAATCGCTACAATCCATGTGAAATGAGGAGCGGCGGTAGATTGCAGTACTACGTCTGGTTGCCCACCAGAAGACATCCAGACAAGGAAACGCTGCCAAGAACACCAACGCAGAAAAGCCCTGGAGATTCGGACCTGACCTCCAGATTGTGTTCCATTTTGCATCCCACATTCTTGGCACGGTGCTTTTACACGGAACACAATTTCACTAATGTGTTTACACGCTGTAACAATCCAGTCACGCAAAACACGACATGATATGAAACATGCTGTAAATTATTAAATCAAATCGTGCAGGAGGAGAAATACTCATCCTGGAGTCCTGAGAACAACACTGCAAGAGTTAAATAGTACAAAATAAAAGTTAGTACACAAAACAAAAGCAAGACTAGAGAATGATAAGCTACAATGAGTCCATGGTACATAAAAGCCCCCCGTCACAAACATTTTCGATGGAAAAGGTCACGGTTATCAGGACATGAAACGGGTACGCAGCACTACATGATCCCTAGATGCATTTACACACCAGGTTTGGTATTCATAGGTGTTGTACTTCAGGAGGAATACTCTGAAACACCTTACAATAGAGGGATGGAACAGGGCAATATGACATGCCCCAGCAAATTTAATAACAAACCAGTTATCCTACTCCAACTCCACCTCCCCTCCTACTAGGGTTGTAGGGAGGTGGAGCCTATTTTGTGGTTATCACGTCCTCTTCACAGCAAGAAGGTCCTGGGTTCAAGTCCATGGGTGTTTCTGTGTGGAGTTTGCATGTTCTTCCCATGCTTGTGTGGGTTTCCTCCTGGTACTCCGATTTCCTCCAAGTCCAAAGACATGCACGTTAGGCTAATTGGCTCTTCCAAATTGCCTCTATGTGTGAATGTGTGTGAGTGTGAATGGTTGTGTATATCTGTGTTGCCCTGCAATAGACTGGTGAGCTGTTCAGGATGTATGTTTCCTTTGACCAGAGTTGGGTGAAATAAGCAGAGATAGGCTCCAGCCTCACCGCGAATGTGGTAGGATTAAGCCATTTGGTAAATGAATTGATAAATAAACTTAATGCTTTAAATTTAGAACACACTTAAACATTAAGGGGTTAATCATACTAGAGGTGCGATAGAAGAATGACTGATACAAATTGAATTTGAAATTCACGTCAAGATCTTTTGTGACTCTACATGCAAACCAATATTTTTCGGCTTAAATACACATATTGTGCAAAAGTTGTGCAACAATTTTTGTGACACATGGACAGCAAGACTCCAACTTGTCGCTTTTCCTTGCAAATGATAAATTAATAATTTGCACGCAAAACAACTTTGCGACCTGTGCGGACTGTTTGAGAAGAGTTTGAGACTACTCCTCTTCAGAGTCTCGTTTAGTGATCTTTGTGGAAATTTACGTCTAACTCAAACACCCTAGAGGGAAAAATAAACATGCGCTAACCTTGTTATTTAACACTCTGGCGTCATCTAACACGGATATTCAACACTGGAGCAACATTTATGGGTCAAAAACATGGAAAATCCACATATCTCCTCGTTAAACATGATGGTTCAGGCTGGATTTCTATCATTTTATTTTCTTTTGAAATCTTCAGTGTTAAAGTGTGATTTTTAAGTACAGATTCTCTTTATTTTGCTGTATTTGCAATATTTTATCTTCTGTTTGCTTTCTTTTATTCTTGCTTTCATTTTATTTCTTCTCCGAAAGCCTTCAAGAATCAGAAGAACTAATAAATAAAGATGTACAAGGCCCTGGTATGAATGTCTGCTGTAAGAAAGTGTTATTAAGACCGCATGCTCGTGTTACACTCTTGTTTTTATCGTTTTTAAGCCCACAAGCGACGGAGGACGTCAGTTCCCTGAGAGCACTTGTGCATGTTCTGATTGCTCCGAGTGCAGAGACACTCTGGGTAAAGCTGCATTATAAATATATTACATCTTTAAAAATGCAGTGATTCATGCTTTTCTCACGCTGAGTGACAAGCAGAAGGCTTTTAAGAGCTGGCTGATAGTCTTTATGTCTGGCCTTTTCTCTTTACAGACCTCTTTAGTTCATTGTGATGGTAAAAAACGGTCCACTTACTGAACATAAAAACGCACCGGAGACAGATCTCCGTCATCAAGTCTCAATACACGGGTTCAGACCCACTTAAGTCATAAAAACACACTATTTAAGAATGACGTTAAACCCGTCATATCGTTGATAATTTAAAAAAATGGAAGGGAATGTTTTCATAATAATTAAGCCACGCATGAAGAGCCATGAGAACATTCATTGTGGAATCTGAGGCCAGGACCAGCTGAGAATGAGTCGAGATCGAGTCTGGATGAAAGCAAGACAGAGTGAAGTCTGCAGTTTTGTGCCTTGGGTGTCCCTGACTCTGGGGTGGGCAGCACGGTTGTGCAGTGGATATCCTGTCCACCTCACAGCAAGGTCCTGGGTTTGAGTCACAGGCTTCATGATGGCGTTTCTCTGTGAAGTTTACATGTTCTCCCTGTGCTTGCTTGCGTTTTCTCTGGGTACTATGGTTTCTTCCCACAGTCCAAAGACATGCACAGTAGACTAACTGGCTGTTTCAAATTTCTCCTAGGTATGAGTGTAAATGGGAATGGTTGTGTGTGTTGGACTGGAATGGACTGGTAAGCTGTTTAAAGTGTACCCTGCTTTTGCCCAGAATTGGTAGAGATAGGCTCCAGCTTTAAGCTTGTCAAACACGGCTTTTTAAAAGCAAATGTGTATGTGCTCCTGTGCAATTTTTTTTCAAGCGTATCTCTCTAACAAGCCTCGACAAGCAGAATATAGAAAAAATAACCTTGAAACCTTGAAACACGGTCAAGTTGGCCCATATACAGGCCCACTCTACTCACCTCTGAGAGGGACCCATACACCAAATTCGGTGATCCTATGGCATTTCATTCCAAAGGTATCACAGTAACAAGTCGGACAGATGGACGGACACAACCTATTTCTATAGCTCCCTCTGTGCTGACTTTTGTTGATGGCAGAAGCTTAAGAAATGACAGGACACAATAAATCAGGAAAGAAAGAAAGAAAGAAAGAAAGCGCCCAAGTGCATTTCTATCAAATGAGGATAAAGCTGAGAGCCGATTGGCCGAGCTCTGAGGGACAGGCAGCATACACATGCACCTGGTATTTTTTCAAGTGAATTTTAAAAAAGTTTCTTAAACGTCTGTAAATCTTGCGGAAGCTTTTCACACCTCTTTACTCTGAAGAATAAGTAATGGCACCCACTGAAAAGAAATGTACTGGAGGACATATGTAAATTTTTCTCCACTAAGAAACTCCTTTAAACGTGTTCAAGATGAATCATGAACTGTGTGTGTGTGTGTGTGTGTCTGTGTGTTTGTGTATGTGTGTGTGTTGATTTGGGAATGGTCCAGTTGTCCCAGTAGCCAGCTTTCCTGTTCAGATATAATTGATGATTAAACATCCAGGCACGTTTCGAGGCAGAGGAGCAGTACTTTGAGCGTCCTCTCGCCTTCTTGTCCGTAGAGAAAAGCATTTGTTTTATCGCTTCAGCAGAGCACAGAGGCTGTGGGAACGATCCGAGCGGCAAAGAGAACAAACTGAGCGGTGGAACGAAAGAAATAAGGACAGAGGATACTGTAGTGAAGAGTACTTACCACATGTTTGGAGAGATTTTAAAGTAGCATTTCATCTCTCCTCTCTCTCTCTCTCACACGCACACACACAAACACACACACACACACACTTCCATCTGTTCTTTATTGATGAGTGTACAGGTGAAACTCGAAAAATTAGAATATCGTGCAAAAGTTAAATTATCTCAATAATATATTATATAGACTCATTACATGCGAAGTGAAATATTTCAAGCATTTGTTTGTCATAATTTTAATGATTATGATTTACAGCTTATGAAAATCCAAAATCTCAGAAAATTAGAATATTACATGAAATCAGTAAAAAAAAGGATTTTTAATAGTTAAATGTCAGCCCTCTGAAAACTAAAAGAACGCATATGTTCTCAGTACTTTCTTTGGGCCCCTTTTTCATGAATTACTGCCTCAATGCGGTGTGGCATGGATGAGATCATCCTG
Source organism: Neosilurus hyrtlii (assembly GCA_028564935.1). NCBI lineage: Eukaryota > Metazoa > Chordata > Actinopteri > Siluriformes > Plotosidae > Neosilurus > Neosilurus hyrtlii. The sequence goes on from JAOUQZ010000022.1 coordinate 955,044, forward strand.
TGGCACTGCTGAGGTGTTGTGGAAGACCAGGATGCTTCAGTAGCGGCCTTCAGCTCTTCTGCATTGTTCGGTGTCATGTCTCATCTTTCTCTTGGCAATGACACATAGATTTTCTATGAGGTTCAGGTCAGGCGAGTTAGCTGGTCAATCTTTCTGATTTCATGTAATATTCTAATTTTCTGAGATTTTGGATTTTGGGTTTTCGTAAGCTATAAGTCATAATCATTAAAATTATTACAAATAAAGGCTTGAAAAGTTTTACTTTGCATGTAATATTATATTAGTTTCACCTCTTAAGTTGAATTACTAAAATAAATGAACTTTTGCACGATATTCTAACTTTTCGAGTTTCACCTGTATTAATGAGCTGTTCTTTAACGCCATTTTAAGGTTCATTTTTATATAAAATTCTGTTTTTATTAACACCGTATGACTTTTAACTTAGACTGACAGACAGACAGACAGATACAGTGAGAGACATACAGACAGAAAAAAAGATGGATAGAAAGAGAGAGACAGACAGACAGTTGACAAAGAGACAGACAGAGACAGAGAGATGAACAGAGAGCGAGAGAGTGAGAAAATGAGAGAGACAGACAGAGGGACAGACAGAGAGAGTGACAGTCAGAGACAAACAGACAGAGAGATGGACAAAGCAAGAGAGAGAGAGAAAGTGACATTCAGAGACAGACACACAGACAGAGAGACAGAGAGAGATGGGGAGAAAGACAGGCAGAGATAGTCAGATAGACAGAGAGAGGGAAAGAAACAGAGAGAGAGGAAGAAACAGACAGAAAAAGAGAGAGAGAGAGAGAGAGAGAAAGAGATGAAATAAGAGTGAATTGTGTTTATTTGTTTCAGGAGATGATTTAAGGGTTCAAGAGTGAAATCTTGGGTGTGTGGTGACGGGACACGAGGTCCTAAGAGTCTGTGTGATTTTATCTGATAAAGTGAAATCTTATTAACTGTCAGCATGATGTGAATATTTACATACAGTAATTAATCTAATAGGAGTCGAGAAGGCAGTAAGATGCCTCTGAGCAAAGCGGCTCATGTTTATGCATCCGGAACGTTTCTGCGATGAAGACGTGATCAGTGTTTCATCACGCTATTAAGCACTTCCTCTCCACTGAAGCAGAAAAACTTCAGCCGCCATCTTTCTGTGCACTGTATTAACCTCGGCATTTTCCCTTCAGCTTATCCGGCTGGGTCAAGTCGAGACCTCATTTGACGCAACACGAAAACAAATGAGTACCGAACGACCCGTGTCATCCTCCGACACACACTCAGTGACAAAACGCTCTCTCTAGTCGACAAGATGCTCTGTTCAGCGACCTGTTTGAGATTTAATGTATAGAGATATAAATTAAAGGCCACGCTTGGGTGAAAAGAGACAATATTCGCACTAATTTTACGTTCAAGTAAACGAACACTGATCTTTGTAGATATTTAGGTCTTAGGTTAGATATTTAGCTAGCATATAATGCTAACTGAATTTATAGTCTAATTGATGCAACATGATGACCTGAATATAACCCTCTTATATACACGATGATGTACATTGAACATGTGGTGTATTTACTTTATTATGATAAAAAAAAATCTATGTTTATTCAGTCATTCATTTTCCAAGCTGCTTAGGGTCGCGGGGAGGCTGCGCCCATCTCAGCCATAACAAGTTGCATCTCAGCAACTCTGAATGTGATGGGGCGGGTACACCCTGAACAGCTCGCCAGACCATTGCAGGGTAACACACAAAACTATTCACATTCCCTCTCACACCTAGGGGTGATTTGGGACAGCCAATCAGCCTACTGTGTATGTTTTTGACTTTTGACTGTGACAGGAAACCAGTGTACCCAGAGGACACCCATGCAAACACGGTGAGAACATGCAAACTCCACACCAAAACACCTGAGACCATGAATTGAACCCAGGACCTACGTGCTAACCACTGAGCCACTATTCCGCCCTATCTATGTTTACATAAATTATTAAAGAATTACAGACATTTTTATTTTATTTGCCGAACTGCTTTATCCTTTAATTGCGTTCTCAGGGAGGCTGGAGCCTATCTTGTCCGGTTCTGGGCTAAGGCAGGGTACACCTGAACAGCTCCAGAGCATCACAACTCACTCAACCATTCGCACTCACACTCACTCCTGGGGCAACCGAGAATATCCAAGTAGCTTTTGGACTGTGGAAGGAAACCGGAGTTCCCTGAAGAAATCCATGCACACTCCTCATGAAAACGCCCTCGCTGAGCCTGGGACTCGAACACAGGACCTTCTCACTCTCAAGCAGACATGATAACCACTACACCACTCTGCCACCCCTTCCAAAAAAAATGCTTTTCGAAAGTGTAAAATAAAAATAAAGCATTTTTTTTGCCTGTGCTAATCGTCATGAAATTGTAACAGTGCCACCTGCAGTACTGGAGGATTTGTCTGTGATAACCCGTGCAGAAAGGGCACTGAAAGCTCATGAAGAACCCTGAAAGACATCATCCCTATATTTAATATCCTAGGGTCTTCAGTCAGAACTTATATCAGCTGACATGCTTCAGCGGCTGAGCCGATGAGAGAAATATCACCTGTATTTAGGAAGATATATCTGGAGCTCTGGATGTTAGGACAGAATTTAATACTTTATCTTTGATCCCAGGCTGATTTAGGCCTGTGTCCTACAGCGGAACAAAACAAATTTAAAGTCTATTGTTTCTGAAGTTGTAGGAGTGTTATTATTAAAATTTACTTCTTTCATGGGTTCTTAGACAATGGTACCCCGGGGTACACTTCCTTTTTTTTTGTGGCTCAATGTCCAACATCTGCATAAATTTGTTTCACAAATGAGGGAATTTCTTTAGGAGGTTCATTTGGAGAGGACAGCACTGTAGTGTAGGGTTTTATCACATCCACCTCACAGCAACAATTTTGCTTAGCCAGGGTTTGAGTCCCTGGCTTGGTAAGTGTGATTCTGTGTAGAGTTTTCATGTTGTCCTCATGCTCTTGTGGGTTTCCTCCCAGAGTCCAAAGACACATTAGGCTACCTGGTTGTTTACTCCTAGGTGTGAGTGTGAGTGTGAATGGCTGTGTATGTGTGTTGGCCCAGCGATGGAATGGTGAGCTGTCCAGGTGCTGGGTTTGGTGGAGGTTTGCACTCTCTGGGCTGTATATAAACTAAAAAATAATATTTCAAGCAACAGCTCATCATCACCGTGGCAGCCATATTGTCATTTCTACAGTATATCAATTTATATGATGTGTGTAAAAATCATATGGTGGGCACGGTGGTGTAGCGGTTAGCACTTCTGCCTCATAGCAAGAAGGTTCCAGGCTCGGCGAGGGCGTCTTTGTGTGAGGCTTGTATGTTCTCCCTGTGATTCCATGGGTTTCCTCCGGGTATTCCGGTTTCAACAGTCTGAAGATTTGCACATTAGGCTAATTGGCTGTTGCAAATTGTCCCTAGGTGTGAGTGTGTGTGTAAATGGTTGGTAGTGTACCCCACCTTCACCCAGAGTGGCTCCAGCATCCCTGCGACCCTACTTGGATAAAGCAGTCCAGAAAATCTAAATTAAAAGTGTGAGTATGTCTGAGATGTGTAAATTAGAGGCGAGTAGAGGGCGAGGCTTGTTTCCACACACTGAACCCGATTGATCTGAAGGTGTAGATTTATTAATTTACTAATAATTTGTTATTAACACCATTAATAAACTTCACAGCAAATACCCTCAGCATAAATCCAACACCTTGCACTTTAACATCATGCTCATTATTTTGATTTTAAAGCTGATGTGCTGGACTAACTGAGCCCCAAAACTACAAATCACAACAGCTAAGGGCTCTACATTTCTCCTCTTTCTGTTGTTTTCCTGCTCCCCAAGAGCTGAGCTTGCTCTCTGTTGCATTATCCTCTCTGAGCATCTGCCACGAAGCCTGAGCTTAGAGCGAGATTAATGGAGACTCATGAAACTGTTAGAAATGTTTGTGCTGGGATTTTGTTCAGCAGGAGTGCTCTGGAGACCTGCTGAAATGGGTGGAAGATTGTTTATTTACTTATTTATTTATTATTTGTTATTATAGCAGGGTTATTGTTACAGCTGGGCTTTTTTGCATTTGCTTCAAAACTTCTATGTCTGTATGTTACCTATCATTAAATAACTGATTTTATAAATAATGTTGTTCAAGCTGGACTTATTGAGGAAGCACGATTTTCCGACCTGGAATATTTTAGACGGCGGATCATCCTGCTGAATCTTAAACACACTGATTGCCTTCACCAAGGAGGGTACCTTACCGTTTTGGTTGTTTGTTAGCAGGATTACGCAAAAGGTTATGTTGGGATTTTCCAGAGGCAGGGTTTTACACGAGGAAGATTGTAAATTAAATGTTGTTGATGATCCGGATCAAATTCTGGATGCAGGAATTTTTTGAAGATTTTTTTTACATCGTGAGAGAGTGTGGTTTTTGGTTTATATGGGGGTCTGCTTGGTGCTGGGTTTGGTGGAGGTTTGCTCTCTCAGGGTTCTCTACAGCCAATATCAATATTATGATGTTGATGGCACGGTGATGTAGCGATTAGCACGTCCGCCTCACAGCAAGGAGGTCCCGGGCTCGGCGTGGGCGTCTCTGTGTGGAGTTTGCACTGTGCTTGCATGGGTTTCCTCTGCGTACTCCGGATTCTTCCGACAGTCTAAGGACATACACGTTTGGCTGACTGGCTGTTCCAAATTGCCCCTAGGTGAGAGAGCGTGCATGAATGGTTGTGAGTGTCTTGACTCTGTGGTGGACTGGCAAGCAGTTCAGGGTGAACCTCACCTTTGCCCAGTTTTGACTGAGATAGGCTCCAGCCTCCTCATGACCTAATATAATTAAATAAATTTGAAAAATACATTTCCTGTATAGGGAACAAAAACATTTGCACTCGGATGTATATTGTGGTAAAAGGAAAGATTGTTCATATTGATTTTTTTTTCTTTATAAGAAAGGATTAAAGACGGTTGTCTGCATAGAAAACTCAGCGGGTGAGACTCGTCCTCTCAGGTTTAATAAAGAGATTAAATCATCCTCAAATATCTTCCCTCCTCTCTGACACTATCATTATGTGCAGCCATTGTGCTTTATGATTGGAATAAAAACGCTCGCTGTAGCTAAAGTACAACAATGGCTGGCGAAGCCAATTACCGCCGCCCGGCTCCTGGTTTTTGTTCCAGCGATTTATTGTGTGAGCGTTCAGTCCACGCGTTTTGTGTGTGTGTGTGTGTGTGTGTGTCGCACAGTGAGGTTGTATTTGATGTATTAAAGCTTTTCAGAAGCCAAAACAGAAAAAGTAAAGCTTTTAGTTTGCTCCCTGGACCTTTCCCAGCTTCAGTCTTGTTTTTTTAAGCTTGTGTGAAATAAAATGACGATTTAGTCACACGCTGACATTCACCACTGTAAGCCTATTTACGGCTAAGAGCATAATCACGTCCTGCTCCTCAATCGAATTACCTTCACCTGACTGCCTGGAAGACCTCAAACAGGAAGCCTGAGGAGGAATTACGACAAACGTTTCCAATCCAGCAGAGCAGAGGCGTGTAAATGCTTTCGTTTATCCTCGCCATGAAGACGAAGAGATTAGACACGGAGATGGAGAGTGTGACCTTCACCTCCTGAACGTTCAGCAGTAATTCTCAATCTCTCTTAATAGCAGCACACCGGACCGTGTCTCAGAATTCACATTGATCCAGATAACGTTCATTTTTATTTTTAAAATGTGCAGCTTATGATAAATTTCAATTAAAATAATTTATTGGCTAAAGGTTTAACTAAAACTAACATTTTATAGAAGAAAAATATAAAAAAAATTTTATAATATATTTTTGTAATAATTTGCAATTAATTTTCTTTCTCCATTCACTCGTGAAGAACTGTGTGTGTTTTATTTTCCATTATCAGTTTATTTTGGATAAATATAAAGGTTTCCTGGTGAAACCACCCTAGCTCACAGGCTTAGTATCACTTATTCACCTGTTCTACATCTTGTTTTGATTCTGTATCTCTTTACAATAACAACCTTCTTTTCACCCTTTTTCTTTTTCTTTTTTAAATTTCTGACTTTTCTGGAGCCCCAGCAGTCAGACGGAACAGCGAAACCAGAAGAATGTTCTGTTCTTTACTCTTTGTACATCACCATCTGTCAGGATGTTTGCCTCCTCGTAGCGAGGTCAGAGGTCACCCTGTGGTCCTTCTCCTCTGGTGTACTTGATTGCAGTGTATCGATGGAGTGTGTAGGGTTGAAGGCAGTGACACAGGAACGTGCCGTGTGCAGAGAAGCTGGAGTTTTAGACGCATTAATCAGATACCGGGTCTCGTTTATTACACAGCAGGAACCTGACGGGGATGAAACACAGTAACGACTTGACTGTCTGCAGTCTAAAAAAGGGATTAGCCGAGTCGACAATCTCGCAACCACTCAAGCAAACTGGGGTGTGTGAGTGTGATGTCCTACTGTAGTGTGTGTTTGTATGGGTGTTTATTTGGAGTTCAGAGCAAAATATAAATGACTAAGAATAATCACACACTGTGTATCACTGACATGATAAATCGGGGTTATTCTGGAGCTGTAGCATGCTTTATTCCGCTGTAACAGCACATCTGGAAGTGTTTTATTCTTCTTACACATTGATTTGTTAATTTGTTCCCTAAAGAATCACTTGTTGTTCCTTTTATCTGCTTATTGTTACATTCATTTACTTACGTCATAGCAGCCTAAACAGGAAAAAACAAAAACAAGAGCACACGAAGAGTGCAAACCTCTGACAAGCTGGAAAAGTAACAAAAAGTACCCAGCACCCCTTACTTGTCCTGCTATAATATGACGCCTCCAAGAAACATCCTATCTGACAAAGTTAAAGAACCATTAAAGAACTCCTGGATCCAGAATTTGAGCAGGATCATCTCCAATTTCTAATGGAGTCTTCCTTGTCCAAAGCTCCGCATCTGGTTGAAGTTTCATGAAAATCCAAGCTGAGCTTTTGCGTAATCCGGCAGACAATCACATAAATTACTTACATTATTACCTTACATTATTACCGAGGGTAATAATTCCTCTGTCCTGAAGTTGGCGCTAAACTCAAAGCTAAAGCTTGACCTTTGGCACTGGAGACTCCTTCAGTAAACGTCTCTCTAACGTCTCCTCACAGAAAACTTCAGGACATTAAAGATATTTTAATTCTGTTTTCTAATAGTGGAGTGTTTAAGGTACGAGTCCTTGTGAACGAATCGGTACTATGGAAACAGTAATGAATTATAACATTAATTACAGCATTAATATACAATAAACCTGTGATGTAAAATAAATAATCCTGGTCCCAGTTACAGTGTACTTACAGGGTGCTTTAATTACTGGAGTGTTAACAAAAAAAAATAACAACACAATCACTGAAACAGACATCATTTTAATGTTGTTGACTCCAGCGCAGTGTAACAACATGCTGGACGCCAGCTCGCATGAAGCCGCAGGGGGAAGCCTCATACTCGGGAGTTTCTTCTCAGTAGGGAGATGTGGCTGTAATTGGCGACGTGATTGCCTGCCTGCTCTCACAATATGCACATCACCTCATGTGAAAGCCTCCATTGTTGTGCTGTTAAGCCAAAATTCCCCGCAATATGACTCGGATCAAAGCTCTATTCACGAGCTCATCGCCCACTGGCCGGGACTCACTTCCTGTCCTGTTTTGCTTCCATAAAAACGTGTCTCGCTGCCAAAGTAAAGGATGGGTTTGGATGCAGTCTCCCTGCAGGAGTTCTTTTTTTTCTAGAATATAATACAGATTCCTTGTGAGACGGCATGGGCGTCATGTTTCTGAGTTTAAACTGACATGCTTTACTTTATTAACTCAAAAAATAAAGGCTGGTTGAATATTAACTCACACCTTAATTTAACCCTGATTCTGATCTGAATTTAACCCTGAATCTGTCTCAGTGGTTGTCACTCTTGCTTCACAGTGAGAAGGTTGTGGGTTCAAATCTCAGCCACGGACCTTTTTTTGCAGAGTTCTCCTTCTTGTGTGGGTTTCCTCTGGGTACCTCAGTTTTCTCCCACATTCCAAAGAGATCCACATTAGGTCAACTGGCTACTCTAAATCACCCCGATTGTGACCCACTCCAGCATAATACGGATTAAGTCGCAAGGTAGTGTTTTGAGTAAGAGCCAAAGTAAGTTACGTTAGGAAGTTAGGAAAATGGCGTACCTGGATGAAAATGCAATATCGACAAAAATGCATCCTTCAAAACATAAGCTTCGACATGGCTAGGTTAAAATATCCCTACACGATCTATTCATGCTAAAATTCTTGTTTAAGAAAGGGTGCATGTCCAAGTTGTTGGAAAACAATAGAAATAACCGGATATGACGCTCCAAGAAGGATTCCCCAAATCATATAACGGTAAGCCAATAAGCTGCCTCAAAACTGACATGACTCGGTGTAAATAGAACTCATCTGTTGCTAGGAACACACTAGGACAATTGCGCTGATTGGTCGAGAGCAGGATTCATTTAGTGTATAGATGTTAGTGAGTTTCATACTCAGAAACTGGTTCTGTAACTGTAGATATTTTCTCAAAATTAGCATTTCCTGATTAGCGACATACAAAGTGATGTACATCAGTCCATTTTTATGCTATAGTCATGTATTATACCTCATTTTGAAGCAGATTCAATTCTCTTTCCAAATATAGCAAAATCTCAGCCCTACTTTTAATCCATATTTTGCTGTAGAGGGTCACATTTGTTAGTGTGAATGTCTGGGTCACTGGGTTTCCTCAAGCTGGTGTTTATTTTACCTCTAAAATGCCAGTTATTCCCTATGATATAATCATACCATTAAAAACATTAAAATATTAACATCACTAAAGAGGAACTTATCGGTATCAGGAAAGTTGTAGAAAATATCTGATTATATACAGTATAAGTCTGTAAAACCAGATTTGTTGACAGTTTGAACAGTTTAAAAAATTTTATTTCCCCTTTAATGAGTGTGATGACTTTGTGTTATTCATGCTGGGCTATAAAGCGTAATTACACACCATAAATTAGTCAAGCGTGGCGTTCCGCGTGGCAGCAGCCCACGTCTGAAGAAAAACCTTTATGAAAAATGTTCTATTGTGATGTTATTATTTCTTCCCAATTTACTTCCGCTGGGATTTTATCCCCCCCGTGAGTATTAAATGAGAATCGTGTGCATTTGGCTGGCTGAGTTTAGATTTTCTCCACATGATGTATGAAATAAAATGCTTTGTTACCTGAGAAAAGTTCATCGCTGTGACAAATCTGCCTGGAAAATTAACACGATGTTTATTCGGAGGTCGTTCTGATTACGAGGCATCCTGCAGCAGCTGTAAAAAAAGAAATTGAAAAAAAAAAAAAAAAAAAAAAAAATAAAAAGGGAGGAGAATTTCCAAGGAAGTTTTATAAAAGATGTGAAACCCAAAGTTTTTTAAAATGTAATTATCCGGAAAGAAATGACACCCCGGCTAACTTTGCACTCCTTAAAATAATCAAATGTAAACATATCCTGCAGAACAATGTAGAACTTTTTTATTTATATTGCGATGTATTTTTCAACATTCAGTGTAAGTGTGAGTTTCATGGGTTTCATTTCAGTGCCGAATAAATTTTATTGTTAGCTTGTGCAAAGACATAGCAAAACAAACAAACAAACGGACAAACAAAAAAGCTGCAACTAAAGTAAATATTTCTTTAAAAAATAAATAAATAAAGATTACATGGCATAGTGATTAGCACGTCCACCACATCACAGCAAGAAGGTCCTGGGTTTCATGGACTTGCATGGGTTTCCTCCAGGTTCTCCAGTTTTCTCCCACAGTCCAAATGCAAATTAGATTAATTGGCTGTTCCATATTGCCCCTAGGTGTGAGAGTGAGTGTGAATGGTCGTGTGTGTGTTGCCCTGCTATAGACTGGAAAGCTGTTCAGGGTGTACCTGCCTTTACCCAGAGTTGGCTGAGATAGGCTTCGGCCTCCTTGCGACCCTAATAGGATTAAGCGGTTTGGCAAATAAGTGAGTGTGGATCAGACCCATGTCCCCCTGTTCCTATGTTCCCCAATCCCTAGTTTCCCACTACCTATGTTCCCTGGTCCTTATTAAATGAATGGATCTTCCATTGTATTGTTTACTTTATAGACGTATGCTACAACCACTGTATCCATCTTGTAAAAGAAGTGTGATAAAACAAAATCTAACACACTCATCAAAGTAACAATTTATGGAATATTAGGGTTAGGGTTTGGGTTTGGGTTAGGGTACCCGGGGAACATAGGTACTGGGGAGCATAGTCATTGGGAAGCATAGGTACTGGGGAAAATGGACATGGACCCGAGTGAGTGATTAGTTAGCATAATATTAGTTAATCGGCTAGTTAATTAGCATGATGCTATCCTGTTGTTAGTTATCTTTCCAGCTAAGCAGGATAAAAGTTTAATGAAAAGCTATAAGAGACATTTTTCTAAAAATGTTTTAATGTATGTCAACCTAGAGTAGCTACTATGTTTAGCAAACAGCAATCCTGAGATTAGCTAATATTGATTATAAGCTAATAAAAAAAATACTCCAGCCTTGATAAAACTACTACGCTTGTACGCACGTGTCCTATTCTTGCATTCGGTGTGGTGCATGTGAATTTTCCCTTAGAACGTGTGGGATGTCTGTGACATAACGGAATAACTTATAAACGCTGAATGTTTAATAAAACCACAAACAAGGTTTTGAACACCCAAGCTTATAAATGTCTGCATCCAATTTTGTTGTGAAGTAAATCTCAAATTTTCATGCAGAAAGTGTCTCATTGTCTTTTCAGCTGCTGTCAAGCGCGAGGTTTTTTTCTGCACATATTTTATTATTTATTCATGCACTGTTTTCTGATATCAGAGACAGGTGAGTTGCCTCAAATCCAACATGGCAATTCAGCAGTTTCAAAGTGACGGCAAGATGAAAAGCAGGGGGCTCATCAAGAGATTTGTAATAAAGGTAAAAGTTAATAATCACTCAATTTTTATGGATGGATTTTTATAATTGTATGTTTTGCATTTTTACGGTGGTGTAGCGGCACATCTGCCTCTTAACAAGAAGGTCCAATGTTCGAGTCCCGGGTTCGGCGAGGATGTTTCTATGTGGAGATTACATGCTCTTCCTGTGCTTGCCTGGGCTTCATCTGGGAACTCCGGTTACCTCCCACAGGTGAAGGTTGTGCACATTAGGCTAATGGACTGTTCCAAATTGCCCATAGGTGTGAGTCTGAGTAGTTTGCTCTGCAATGGTTTGTTGAACTGTTCAGGATGTACCCCACCCTCACTCAGAGTCGAGTGAGACAGAAATGAATGAATGAGCAAGTTAATTTAAAAAATTAATCTACGAATGAAAAAATTAACAAAGACATAAACGAATCAATGAACAAATGAGTTAATTAATGAAATAATGAAAAAACGAATAAAGGAACAAATACATTAATGAAGGAATGAATAAAGGAACAAATAAATGGAAAGGATATAAAGAATAAATTAATGAAAAAATGAAATAATAAATTATTGTAAAAATAAACAAACGAATGAATGAATAGATAAATGAACAAATAAATGAAAGGATAAATGAACAAATAAATAAATAAATGAAATAATGAATAAACAAATGAATGAATACAAGAATGAATAAATTAACAAATAAATTAAATAATGAATGAACAAATGAAAGAAATAATGAATGAACAAATGAATGAATGAAAGAATGGGTGAATGAATGAATGAAAAAAACAGGTAATGAACAAAAGAATGAATAAATGAAAAAATGAAAAAATGGAGGATAGAATGAATGAATAAAAAAAGAATAAATGAATGAATGAACAAACGAATGAATAAATGGATAAAAAAATGAATAAAAGAATAAATGAATGAAGGAATGAATGAATGAAGGAATGAATGAATGAAGGATTAGTACCTAAAAGTGGAGGTGAGTTATGAGGTAGATTTAACTTACAATCAGTAGACATTTCTAAATTCATTTAAAAGGACAGAAGTGGAACGTTACATCGGAACCAATGTGAGCAGCCATGTTGATTTGACGTGAATGTAAGCAGTGGGCGTGATACTGGTCGTAGGCGTGGTATTACAAGTCGTAACCTTGATCTGTGATCAGTGTTTAAAGGAAAATGCCGATGCTATAAATAGTCTAGTTGTACTATTTTCTAATCTGTAGTTTCCCAGTGCCCACACGAGCCCCGCCTCCTCCCCCGGCGTTTGTGTTCAGATTGAGATATATATCCCTGGGCCTCAACCTCGACTGAAGCTTGACACGAGGAAGGGTCTCAGGTGTCAGCGGTCATTTTCCCTGTAGAAGGTCTCCACATCGAGATTAAAGCCATTTATCTGCTTCCCGTCTGCTCGGAGCCTCATTTCCGCTGCCATTTTATCCTCTGCCCTTTTTTATCCGTCTCTGTTTCGGGCGTGTCCAAGAGTGTGATTATCTCTCATACACGTCAGCTTCTTGCCACTCACAATGCAACACAGCAAAACATCACATCACATCAAATCGTACAAGGGATGCGGATATCAATAAACACACACACACACACACACACACAGGATGCATGTACAGCATTAAAGGCCAGTAAACACGTGTTCCTCTCAGCCTGCTTTACTTTATTAGTCTCAGCTCGGTGCAGACCAGGCTCTGAAAAATTGGGAGAGTTTGTTACATGATTTATGGCACACTGATATGAACAGAGAAGGGAAAAATCAATCACACACTCAGTGTTTTAGAAAAAAACCAAAAAGAAAAAGAAAAAAGAAAATCTGCAAGTGGAACTCTGCAGCTCTGATCTTGCAAAGTCATGATGGCGTTTGTTTATTTTTATTTTTCTTGACGGAGCAAATCCATTCTGAAACACTAATCCATATCAATCAGAACAGCTCATGCATTTATTGATTATGTTTATTATTTATTTACTTGGGTTTTTTTCCAGCTGTAAATTTTAAATGGTGATGGGTTCAAGTCCCGGGCTTGCCGAGGGTGTTTCTGTGTGGAGGTTGGATTTTTTTTCCTGTGCTTGCATAGGATTTCCTCTGGGTACTCTGGTTTCCTCCCACAGTCCAGTGACATGCACAGTAGGCACATTGGCTGTTCCAAATCACCCCTAGGTAAGAGTGAGTGTGAATGGTTGTGTGTGTGTTGCCCTGCAATGGTTTGGCGAGTTGTTCATGGTGTACCCTGCCCTCTCCCAGAGTCGGCTGAGATAGACTCCACCTTCTCCACAATCCTAATAGGATAAAGTGGTTTTCATGTGAGCAATTTAATGGGGGCAATGGAAGATAAAATGGATTTAATGAGAGAGCATCATATACACACTTATTCACATTCGTGGGTAATTTATAATAGCTGCATGTTTTGGGGAGATAGGAGGAAACAGTAGCCTGAACTCAGGGACATACTTTATATAATTCTGTATATAAACATCATTTTTGGGATTCAGGCCACACCCTTTTCTGTGAAGTGTCATGTTTCTGTCTCTAAACTTTTGCCCTTTTGTCAGAAAACACATCTGTGAGTCAGTGAACAGTTTCACTGGCCCGACTGAGGAGACATGATTGCGGGAGATCGAGGACTTGTGCTTGACTAAAGGTCGTAACTCATAATTCCGACTTAGATTAAAAAGAAATGCCTCATCAGCTCTGGACAGAGGACGGTCTCTTCAACCATGAATTCCCTGGCTGCTCAGAGCACAAAGCTTCTTACTTTTAAATTCATTATATGGTGGATACTGTACATATGCATGTTAGCTTTAGCAAATTAGCATATAAACATGTATACACTGCTGTGTCAAAAAAAATTGGCGCATTCCATTATTTTCATGGAGAGCATTTAGCCTTGATCACAGCATGTAATCTCTATGGCATTGTTTCTCCAGTTGGTCCAGTCGAGGCTCAGCAACATTAATATGGCAATAAAATGAAGTCAGCTGATGAGCTGAATGTACTGAATGAACTGTTATCTCATCTATAGACTTTTTCAACTTTATTATTTTATCAGTGACACGGATATAATATGGGGACACAAATAATGAAAAGTGGAATAATGAGGAATAATTTTCACATATGTATTCACACCCCAGAACCCTATTAAAAGTTTTTGGGATGTGCTGGAGAAGGGTTGGGATGTTTAAGAAGTGCTTACATTTTTTTCCTCATCAATTCAAGATGTCGGTGCGAAACGAACCCAGCGCTGGATAGAAGTAAATATTATGTTGGTTAATTTTGTTGAAACAAAGCATGACGATTACATGCTGTAAGCAAGGCTAAAGGCAGAACAACAACATATTCGTGTGTGCAACTTTTTTTTTGTTTTCGGCCAGGCAGTGTATATAAATAGCTTGTTGCTAACAAAAGACAAATATAGAAGCGACCATGTTTCTTCACGCCCACTCCGTAGCTCAAACTCACAAAATCAGCAAAGATTCGACTTCCTGTTTCCGAAGCGAGCCGAATGCAGCACTGCACATGCACATTTAGCGCACCATGCTATACTGAAGGTTTAAAGCGTTCGTTTAAATGAATATGTTTTGTTTCTTTTTATTTCTGATTGAATATGAAAGAGTTTATTTATTATTAAAGACAGAAAGCAGTTTGTTCGTAATCGTGGACCGATCTGGTCCTGAGAGAGACTTCATCACAGAGTAACAGAAGACCTAATTACGGCCAAATTACAACCCAGGTCGATTAAAGAGACGCACCAATGAATCTTTTTTTCTTTAAAGGGTCTTTGTCCAACATAATGGTGTAGCGTGTTTTTATGACCTCAGTGAGGTGTATTTTTATAATTGATTTCCTGCAGCCGTTCAGCTGTGAAAAAAAGCCCATCGTTGTCCTTTTGCTTCTTTTGTGTTAGACTCTGATGAGGTTGTCCCCTCAAGGACATGCCAGAATGACCTCTGTCCTCTGGCAGTGAGAAGAAAGGATTTTTTTTATCCCGAAACTTCAGCTTGTTCCCGTAACCTCTAGCCGCGATGACAATCTTTTCTTCATCCAAAACTTTATCCGAACTTCTTTTCATCCACTTTTCCCCGAACAACACGCAGGACCTAGGCGATGATAATCGATGACTTCTGAGGACATATAAAGAGTTTTATTGATTTCCTTTCCTTTCTTGTCTGTAGCTCTAATTCTCTAAATTACTATTGAATCTGGCGTCTGATGCACAAACGCACTCTTGTCCAAAAACCTGAATAAAAACACAACCCCTGTTTATTTTTCATCTTTTATTTAAATCAACTACAAAAATTCTGTAACAAGATTTTATAAGCAGCATCATCTTTTTTATTGTAGTTTGTTTATTTATTTATTTATTTATTTGCCCTTTTTAGAAAACCATTTAAAGTTTTAGAACCTTTTAGTTCCTGCTGAGCAGCGCCGGACACATGCTGAGTCAATGTCAGGTGTTAGTTGGTAATACCGCACTACTGAATCTGCTGTGAGCTGCAAAACTGCATCGGTTTATCTGTCTGTGTCTGTCTGTCTGTATATCTGTCTGTTTATCTGTCTATATATCTTTCTGTCTGTTTATATGTTTGTCAGTATATGTCTGTATTTCTGATCAGCTGCATATCCATCTGTCTGTATAGATGACTGTCTGTATATCTGACTCTGTGTATATCTGTCTATCTGTTTTCATGAAGATCTGTCTTTCTGTAGATCCGTCTCTATATCTGTTGGTCTGTAGAACTGTCTGTATATCTATCTGTCTGCACATTTATGTATGTCTGTATATGTGTCTGTATGTGTCTACATATTTGTCTATTAGTATATCCATCTGTCTGTTGATCTGTTTTTAGATCTGTCTGTTGATCTGTCTGTTGATATGTTTTTAGATCTGTCTGTCTGTTGATCTGTCTATATATCTGACTGTCTGTATGTCTGTCTGTACATCCATCTGTCTTTATATCTGTTTGTATGTCTGTCTATCTGTATATCTTTTTATATCTATCTTCTGATTTTTTGTTTTTTTGTTTGTTTGTTTTTTGCTGTCAAGATGGCAGCGCAGGTACTCGCAGCGGCCCGGCGCTCTTCGTGTCTTAGCAGCTACGTCTTTTATTTTCTTATGTTGTGTACGCTTATTTTCTTTTCTGTGCCCAGTGCCTGGCAGCTGCACATGTGCAGTATAGCAGGGTCAAGCTGTGCATGGTTTTGGACAGCTACTGCTCCACATATGATGATAATAATAACATTCTACAAAAATTTAAGTTTTCTGACGAGACAAAAAGCACACTGGACCAGGTCTACACCAACATTCCAGATGCTTACAAAGCCATCTTCCTGCCACATCTCAGGCTCTCAGATCATCTCTATTTGTCCCTGATGTCTGCTTATAAACCTAAAATATGTACAAAGATCAGCAGTTAAAACAGTTCAGGTGTGGACTGAGGAAGCCACCGCAGCTCTCCAGGATTGTTTTGACTCTAGAGACTGGATTCCCCAGGATCTGGATTCTGATTCACCGAGGAGGCAGACCTGAAGGGTCACTCAGCTGTGCTCTCCTACATAAACTACTGCACTGAGTATGTGACCACAACAAGTCTGTTAAAGTGTTCCCAAACCAGAAACCGTGGTTCAACAGTGAGGTGCACACCCTGCTTACAGCACGGGATGATGCCTTCAAGTCAGGAGACCAGCAAACTCTTTGCTCAGTTCTTTGCTCACTCCAACCAACACAACAGAGAGACACACACCTGCCCTGCTCTTCCAGAGAGGGGCAATGACCCCATCCAGCTGGAGCAGCACTATATCAGAGCCACCCTCCGCAGAATCAACAAGAGGAAAGCTACTGGTCCAGATGGAGTAACAGGAAGGGTGCAGATCAACTAGCAAGGGTTTTTATCACCATTTTTAACCTCTCGCTACTGCAGTGTATGGTTCCCACCTGCCTCAAGACAGCCACCATCATTCCTGTGCCAAAGAAGAGCAGAGTGAGCTGCCTGAATGACTGTCACACAGTTGTACTAAACACCATCATCACCAAATGTTTCGAGAGACTTGTCTCACATTAAGGCTGCCATCCCTGCTGATCTTGATCCACATCACTTTGCATACAAAGCAAACAGATTCACAGAGGATGGCATCAATACACACACTTGGACAGCAGTAACTCCTATGTGAGGATGCTGTTCGTAGACTTCAGCCCTGCTTTCAATACAGTTCTACCATAAACTGGTTCAGAAGTTGGGCAACCTGGGCCTAGGGAGCTCACTGTGCACTTGGATACCTGGATACCTGAATGTCTGAAACACAACACCAGGGAGGCATTCAGGAGGCATTCTAATCAGATGCATGAGCCACCTCGACTGGCTCCTCTCAACGCAGAGGAGCAGCAGTTCTACTTCGAGCTCCTCCTGGATGACAGAACTTCTCACCCTATCTCTAAGGGAGAGCCCTGCCACCCTGCAAAGGAAGCTCATTTCAGCCGCTTGTATTTGCGATCTTGTTCTTGTCTTGTCTTGACCCAAGGTGAGGGTAGGAACGTAAATCAACTGGTAAATTGAGAGCTTTGCCTTCCAGTTCAGCTCCCTCATCACCATGATGTACCAGTGCAAGCTCCACTTTACAGCAGCGGCTGCACCAATCCACCTATCGACCTTCTGCTCCATCCTTCCCTCACTCATGAACAAGACCACGAGATACTTGAACTCCTCTACTTGGGGCAGGACCTCATTCCAGGCCTGGAGGGTGTATTCCACCCTTTTCTGACTGAGAACCATGGCCTCGGACTTGTGGAGGTGCTGATTCTCATCCCGGTCGCTTCACACTCAGCTGCAAATCGCTCCAGCAAAAAGCAGAGACGAAATCCTATGGCCACCAAACCTATATATGTCTATATATCTATCTGTATCACCATCGGTCTGTACATTTAACCATCTGTATATCTGTCCCTATTTCTCTATATCTCTTCTCTGCACTCAATCCCATCTGTTTTCATCTCTTTCTATATTTCTGTACTCATACTGGTTTGTCAGTCTGTCTTTCTGTCTACGTTGAGCTGCAGGAGAAATATTCTGCATGCTGAAGAGAACACACTCCTTCCTGCTCTGAGTGTGTTCCTGCAGCACTGAAGAAAAGGTTACAGGAGAAGTTCCTCCTCCGAGCGTTTCCAGGAGAACTCGGGCATGATTTATGCGAGCATTAGCCTTTGGTTTATTGTGTGAAGTTTGAAGGACAGCTTAGAAAAGTGCAGAAAAGCTCCCTGGGTGCCGAGGTGTTATAATGAGCAAAGTGTTTGTGAATTCTGTTGCTGTACAACGGAGGGAGTTTAAAAAGCTACAGCATGAGTAACGGTCATAAAAAAAATAAAGAGAATATGAACAGAGAGGCACCTGATTTATGATATAAACGTTAAGCCAGGAGAAACTTCCAGGAACAGTACAGGAGATCCTGGACACTGAGGTTTCAAAAACTGTATGTTTAGTGTTCACTCTTTTTACAAACACCATTCAGTGCGATTAGAATACACTAAAATATATTATAAAATTATTCAATTAATTAAAGAGCAGTAAAAGCAGCTCATATACTAATATTCATTCATTCATTCACTTGCAGAACCCCCTTAATATTAAAGTCGTAGGATGGCTAGAGTCAAAGTACACACTGTCAGAAGGGTCAGGACTCACACAACCTTTCACACTTTTTGACTTTCACACAATTTGGAACAGCCAGTTAGCCAAATGTGCGTATCTTGGACTGTGGGAGGAAACCAGAGTTCCCCGAGAAAACTCATGAAAGCATAGGGAGAACATGGAAATTCCATATAGAAAAACCACCTTTGCCAAGCTTAGGACTTGACCTTCTTGCTGTGAGGCTGACATGCAAACCACTACGCCCTCGTGCCACCTTCCATTAAGATTCATAAAGACGAAATATAGTGCTATCTCTTGGAAATAAAATGGAATTGGATCCACAATATCTTCCTGAAACCATTTGTTTCCTCTTATACGTGAAGTGTGAATGACCCCTGCACCGGCTGCGATGATATTAATAATATCAACATCTTTATTGTTTCTCTTGAAACCGTATTCCTTCTTCTGTTTCTGAACATTTGAATTCAGACTTTTCCACTTTCTTCCAGTCGCTGTCGCGCTGCCAAGTTATCACACATGCACAAGATCAGTCACGCCGTCTCGTTATTGTTATTGTTACTGAAAACAGAGAGAACTAAAACTAGAAGTAGAACAAGTGAATAATGTGTGAATAGATACTAAGCCTGTGAGCTGGGAAGGTTTCACCAGGAAACCTTTATATTCAGCCAAAATGAACTGATAATAGAAGATAAAACATGGACAGGATTTTCACTAGTGAATGGAGAGATTTAAATTTAAACTTCCCTCACAGTGGCAGTGACTTCATTGTTTCTTTGTTTCTCAAAATAATAAGATTGTCTTGGTTTATGTGATTATAATAATGATATTATAGAATTGTAAAACTTTGATGTTAATTAATGTTGTCCGTGTACTTGCTGTTCCTCAGGTCAGGACCCGCTTCGGGTACACCGATGCCTTTTCTTGATTCAGGACCACGAGAACGAGGACGGGTCACGAGCCTGACATCTGGTTAGATTTTCCTCAGGTGTTATCACAGATTGAAACATCCGCCTCCCTGAATGCATGTGTCCCTGAGTACATGTGTTACAAATATGAACTGAAGAACCATGGTGTGTTTTTTGATTTTTGGACTTTAAGAGAAGCAGAGAGAGAGACAGAGAGAGAGGGAGAGAGAGATCAGATGTCTGGCTCATGAAACACAGGAAGGGGAAAATCAGATTTGACAGGACGTCGAAACAGCGCTTTCGTTGTTCCCGTGGATTTGTGCCTCGCTGCTCGCCGGGCCTGCTACTTCTTGTCCATGTCTTTCAGCGAGACGGATGCAGCCATCAGGAGGAAAAGCTGTGGGGTGGAATAGAGAAACAGAAAATGCAGAGAGAGTGTAAAAAAAAAATCTGTCAAACTCTCTTCAAACGGATCATCTTTCAGAGTTCAGCGCAGCGTCGGCAGCAAAATCAGCATCATTTCATCATGAGTGATTTCACAGCGAAGAAAAAAACAAAGCCATTTTCTCTCCTGACGTTCCCAAGTGGAACTGGAGCACTGTGTCACTGCTGCACTCATCTCTGAAAAGTAAAAAAACCACATCTACAACCCAAGAGTTGTTTCATTGTCCTTCTAATGAAACCCTTAAAAATGCTTCGTTATGAGAACTGCTTACAAACTAGACAATGACGTAACTGTAATATATTGATTTAGGTACTCTTTAACACGAATCAATCAATCAATCAATCAATCAATCAATCTTCCCTGAGTTTCCGACAACAGTCTGGAGTGAAAGAAGGAAAGATTACCACTGTTTTCTGTTTGCCACCTTTCACTTGCTGATTTCCGGCCTTATTTGTATCACCTGATTTGTTGAATCAATTATCTGTTTAACAAGTTGTTTGGCTCATTGAACATTTGTCTCCATCCTTCCATGCCAAGAGCTTTTCTACAAAGAACCCATTGAGGAACCATATTTCTTTGGTAAATCAAGGTCATGTCTATAACCATGCTCTGTATAAAGCCATGCCCTGATCAATAGCCTAATTTTGTTTTTTATCTCTGTGTATTTAGTAAACAGCTAAATCCATGTATACTGTAGCAAGGAACAAGTCACTGAAGATGTTCCTGAGTGTTTGCCGTTTGTGGGCATGGCCTGGATTAGAATGTTCTCATCAAAGCTTTCAATGACTGCCTAAGCCATGTGGTGTGATTTTGGTCATCCTGGAAGAGACCACACCCATCGGATTAAAAAACATCTACATAAGTCAAGGAAGTTATGTTTAACTTTCAGTTCATGTATTTATTTGTTTGCAGGATTATACAAAAAGTTATCTGTTATTTCAGTAAATTTCTACCAAAGGTGGACCTTTGGACCAGAAAGTCTGTTAGATTTGGTAGGAGATTAGAATAAAATTGTGGATCCCGGAATGTTTTAAAGTATTATAGGGGCGATTACTAGACTTGGTGGAGGTTTGCACTCTCTGAGTGTTCTTGTTTCTTATAGGATAAAGGTGAGCGCTCAGAAGAACTTTGGGATGATTTGCTGATTGATTTCTCAAAACATTCTCCATTTTACACTTTGATAGAAGGTCAGGGTAGGGCATCAGGTAAAATGTTACTGGTTTAATATAGGGAAAGAGGGTGGCTCACAGAGAGTGCACTCACCTGTGCACCTACCGGTTTTATTTAATTTTATTCAATTTAAAATAAATGCATAAAGCTTAAAAATAACAACATTATTGTGGAATAGACAACTCAAGACATCATCTATCCAGGGTGTGGACTCTGTGTCCCTCTTTCAGGGTGTCACATGACCTACACACTCTGTCATGACGTCATTCGGGGACATTCCACCCACACAGCTTCATAATGTGCACTGATAACACAATCTTTATTAAAATGAAGTGTTTGGAATTATCGGTCACATTAAAGCACCCTGTCAGATTTCAGTTCAGAATTGGAAAAGCAACAGGAAAACATGCAGCATTACAAATAAGAAAGAATCTGAGGACTTTCTGATAAACTGAGGACAATGTGATAAGTGTGTAAACATCATAAAAGTACAAAATACAGAGCCGTGACGGAGAAACGGAAGGCGGGAAACTGATTTCCTGTTAACGCTCGGTGATAAAAATTGATGAGGTGCTATGTTACGCAGAAATGCTTTCGTCAGACACATGCGTGATTGAAAAAGATTGAAAATTTTACACCGGTCTTCCTCCTTTGGTGAGAAATCAACCTGGTCATCCATTTTGCGGTTTTGTAGCAGTGAGCTATCTGTATCTGTTTACGATCCTCGACGGCAGCATTCACGTTTCGGTTCTAATCACAAGACTCTGATAAATGAGAAAAACAAAATCCAGCCGTGCGTCACGAGTAGCCTGCGTTTGAATAGTAATGTCAGAGTTGTGCTGCGACAAAAGCAATCGCTGTTCGGTGGCTCAGGACGTCCAGTTAGGAAACTCGCTCGAGCGAAACCCTGAAACCCTGAAAGCAATCATATTACAGCAATAAAGGAGCGAACGGGAACGGGGGGCAGATGTGATAAACAAGAAGCTGATGTTTCAGACCTCACCTGTTTGTATCAGTGAAAAATATTTTATCTAAAAATGATATCCGGATCTGAATCGTCACAGATTGAAGCAGTTTATTGGCAAGGGTTTTTTTGGTTGTTTGTTTGTTTTTTAAAATATATTTTTTCTCTGATTCTCTTCTCTGTGGTACAACATCAAACTTTAATGCCCTGCGTTTGCACACCGACTTTAATTGAATCTCAGAAAATGGGATGTAGGTTCATTACAGGAATGAACACGAAGGTCTATTTTCAGCCCTGCTGTGTTCACAAGGCTTCATTACATTTGCAGAACCATGTGTGTGTGTGTGTGTGTGTGTGTGTGTGTGTGTGTGTGTGTGTGTGTGTGTGTGTGTGTGTGTGTGTGTGT
>JAOUQZ010000022.1:1049721-1076211 GCA_028564935.1 Neosilurus hyrtlii
GTGTGTGTGTGTGTGTGTGTGTGTGTGTGTGTGTGTGTGTGTGTGTGTTTCAAAGCTGTTTAGCAGGATAATCTCTCTGATCTGCTTCAAATACACGAATACAAACTGAAAATCTTAAAATCCAGGTGGAGGAAGGAGGAGATTTCGGGTGAACGATAAAAAGGATAGAGAGCTAGTTCTGTATTTCTGTACAGAATTTTAATAAATAATAAACAATAAACAACAAACAACAACCCTCTGTGTATTGTCCCAGTTTGTGTATTCAGGCCAATGCTACAGTTATATATGTATATATTTATGGATCTGTGGTTATTTTATATTATTTAAAGGCATGTGTTTTTATTTTTATTTTAATAACTTATCTACAATCTTCAGGATTTATTTAAATTATTATTTTTTGTTATTTGTTACATTTAAATTTGGTAAATGCCATCATTCAGAAGAACTTGCACTTTTTTAAACCCATTTATATAACTGAGCAGTTGAGGGTTAAGAGCCCTAAGGGTTATTAGGGCTCAAGGGCCCAACTGTGACAGCTAGATGGTACTGGGGCTTGAACCCACAACCTTCTGATTAGTGACCCAGAGCCGTGACTACTGAGCCCCCACAGAGCTAACTTTTTTTAAAAAAGTGAGTATTTTTTTAGAAAATATATTTTTGCCTGCTTATTTATTTTTTTGTTTATTTGTTTATTTATTTGATTGCTTGTTTTAGTCCGGACATCCTATTGTATTTTTCCCCTTGAATTTTTATTATTATACATTTTTTGTAAAAATGGCACATAATTCATTCATTCATTCATTTATTTTCTAGGCCGCTTACCCCTAATTAGGGTCAAGGGAAGGCTGGAGCCCATCTCAGCCGACTCTGCAGGGTGAAGGGCAGGGAACCTCCTGAACAGCTCGCCAGACCATCACAGGGCCAATGCCACATCGACAATTTATTATAATATTATAATATAATCACATAAAATAATTTTACACCTATCTTTAAATTGAGTTAATAATTTATTCAAATCTAGCATTGAATATAACACCTGGCATTTAATTCTAAGAGAGCAAGATAGAGAGAGAGACAGACAGACAGACAGAGAGAGAGAGACAGACAGACAGACAGAGAGAGAGAGAGAGAAAGAGAGTGAAAGAGAGAGAGAGAGAGTGTGTGTGTGTGTGTGTGTGTGTGTGTGTCTCACCCAGGTAGGCCTCACGGTGAAACCTGTTTGTGTATATGTGTGTGTGTGTATGTGTGTGTGTAAACAGACGTGTTGTAGCTCGACAAAAACATGTGGAAAAGCAAACCTGTTTGGCTGCTACACACAAACACACCCACACACACACGGTGGTTTGTTTTTTTCAATGTGAACTTTAATTTAAATTATATTCACTTAAGTTGTTTATTTACTAAATGAAATATAATAGTATAATAAAATGTTTATAATCGTCTAATAAAGGACTTGCGCCGTGTGTTTTATTGGTTCCACACGGAGCTTCGATTTCAGAAATAATTCATGTTTAACCTGCAATTTGTTCAGTTCTGTATAAATTCACTCGATACAGTGCTGACTGTAACACGTAACTCCCAAAACCGTAACACGTAACTCCCAAAACCGTAACACGTAACTCCCAAAACCGTAACACGTAACTCCCAAAACCGTAACACGTAACTCCCAAAACCGTAACACGTAACTCCTAAGACCGTAACACGTAACTCCCAAAACCGTAACACGTAACTCCCAAAACCGTAACACGTAACTCCTAAGACCGTAACACGTAAATCCCACTACAAACATAAGCTACACTTCAAAGAACATTTTGCTTGTAATATTTAATTTTTAAGTAATCAGTATTAATTATTTATTTATTTGTAAAGTATGGTGTACAGCATATTAATACACTTCTCTTTCTTTATCTCTCTATCCCTCCATCTGTCTCTCTCCGTTTCTGTCCACCCCCTCTCTAACCCGCTCTCTCTCTCTCTCTCTCTCTCTCTCTCTCTCTGTCTCCACCAACCACACCCCCCACCCCACCAAACACCCCTTCAGGTTTGCCGAGTTTCATCAAGTCTCCTGATGACCAGACGGGGATTTCAGGGGGCGTGGCTTCGTTCGTGTGCCAGGCGATCGGGGAACCCAAACCTCGTATCACATGGATGAAAAAAGGGAAGAAAGTCAGTTCTCAGCGCTTCGAGGTGAGAAACATCACGGAAACACGTACGGGGTAGCGTACCTGAACTGTAAGTGTTGGCACATTGCTCTCGGGATCAGTTAACAGTCCTAACTCTGCTGGGGAGAATTCTGATCTCTGATTGGCTGAAAGGAATGCTGTACTGTGCTGTTTTACTGTATAATAATAGGTGGATTGATGTTTGATGTTTGTGCGCTACAATCTGAAGAGGTTCAAGAAAAGGAAAGGTAACCATGGTAACATGGTAATAAGCGTACCATGGTAGCCTGGGAGAGCAAAACAGCTACGTTTATTTTCTTTACTCCATTTTGTTTTTTTAATATATATTTTTAATTTGGGGATTTTTCAGGAGTTGCGCATCAATAAACACTGAGATCAAGACAGGACTAAAAAATTGTAAATAACAAAAACAACAATAACATTATAATGATTTTATAAACGCGCTAATTATCCAGAGTCACCTTCACACCCTGCACAACCGACTTCTGTTCCATTTACAGTTCAGTGCTACTTCTTGTTCACTTTCTTATCTTCTGGAGTGTGTGTGTGTGTGTGTGTGTGTGAGAGAGAGAGCGAGTGTGTGTGTGTTATGAGTGTGTAAGAGAATGCAGCTCAAAGGGGAGAAAGGAACGAGGAGTAATCTTCAAAAGAGAAATTCGCATCCTAACCCCCTTCTACCTCATCTCTCTCTCTCTGTCTCTCTCTCTCTCTTTCTCTCTCTGTCTCTCTCTGTCTCTCACACACACACACACACATATTCTTTAAAAGGTTTATAAAGACGATGATAAACATATAATGCATCTTGAAGCTTATAGCAAAGCTGTGGTGTGTGTGTGTGTGTGTGTGTGTGTGTGTGTGTGTGTGTGTGTGTGTGTGTGTGTGTGTGTGTCTGTGCGCGTGCATACATCCTCATGCATATCTGTCGTGTTTGCATTATGACTCAAGTGGTGATGTTTGCGTCCCTCTGTCTCTCTCTCCGTCCCTCAGGTGATCGAGTTTGATGATGGCTCGGGCTCCGTCCTGCGTATCCAGCCCCTGCGCACACACCGGGATGAAGCTATTTATGAGTGCACCGCCACCAACAGCGTCGGAGAAATCAACACCAGCGCCAAACTCACCGTGCTGGAAGGTAGGAAGCGTTTCGCTCTTCACTGTGTAATTCACTGAATGAGAGAAGTTATCTCCGTTAGCAGGAAGTGACTAAGTGCTAAGAAAGGGGGTGGGGTTAAACACGTTAACGCTTTTGTCTTATATAAAAAAATCTGATGTCATGAAGTAGAGAAGTACCAAGCAGATGACTCCACAAGGATCAGGAGGATTTCAGTCTCCACTCACCAGTGGGTGTGGTCAGAGGTGTGGCTATGGTTTGATACTCTGGTTGCAGTTATTGTTGGTTATCCTGTTGAATCTTGGATTCTGATTGGTCAAATTAAACTAAACATAAAAACCCATGCCGCAGGACTCTCGTGAAAAATGAGCGTATCATCCGAATTGTTTTTCTCCTCACTACATTGTAAACAGAAGTTATTTAAGTTAGCATGGCTTTCTGGTCAGCTCTCGCCAATCTCTTCTCATCAACAAGGTGTTAACCAGCCAGATATTCCTAATAAAGTGGCTGGTGGAGTGATGGCTATTTAATTGTGTTAAGCTAATCATCTAATCTAAATTAGTAATGGAGATGGTGCTCCAACACCTCCAGTGTAGGCAAGGAGGCTAATGCTTATCTTATTATCGTTTCCCACAGTGATTAGCAGAAACCTGCGAACGTGTAACACTTTAATCGTATTCAGGTTTCTTGTGCAATGAGGAAGAAAGGTTGGACGTTTGTGATGTAGCCGCGTGAGTAAAAACCCCCCTCAGGACGCGGCAACACGGAGACTGAAGGCTATTTACAGCACATGCTTTTGTACCTCAGCGATATATTTCACGGTCGCCACGGCACAAAAGAGAAGTTGATTAATGAATACGTGGCGTCCTTTTTTCTGTCCTCGCCGCGTGAGCTCTCGGGTTGTTTAAAGCTTTGCATGAACCATACGGCGAGCGAGAGCAGGAGCACAGCATTGCCCGCGAGCTTACTTTAATTCGCCGTAAAACGCTGTTTTGTTTTGTTGGTGATTTCTCAGCGGAAATCTGCAGCGCTGAACCTGTTACACGTTGAGGAGGATGTGGATTAGCGCGGGTCAGAGGTCTCATGTTTAAATCTCTCGGGGACCAATTACAGCGCAGGCGTTTTCATTTACACGCGGAAGAAGAGTTTGCAAAATATGGCCGTGATAATGAACGAAGATGTGTTTACAAAATACATTTTAAAAAATTCTATAAAAGCGAGGTGATGCTAACAGTAGCATGTTTTTATGACGGTGAGGATTCTTGCTAAGGCTCCGGTTATGACTTCTGTACATATAGATAGTGAGTTTGAGTAGAAGTTTGTGCCCCCCTTCACTACCCCTCCCCTTTCCTCATTCCAACAACCCCTCCCACCCCCCTTATAGGTTTTGAAATTAAATTATTATTTTTTAAAAAATCACATGGGAATTTAACATGTGTAAGAATAATAAAAAAAGTAATTATTAAAAAGTAACATTTTATAATTAAAAATTTCATTCAAATCACTATTTGAAAAAATATCCCAAAAAAAAACTAGAGGGGCGGCACAGTGGTGCAGCGGTTAGCACGTCCGCCTCACATCAAGAAGGCCTGGGTTCGATTCCCAGCTCGGGGCGTTTCTGTGTGGAGTTTGCATTTTCTCCCCGTGCTTGTGTGGGTTTCCTCTGGGGACTCGGGTTTCCTCCCACAGTCCAGAGACATGCATAGCATTATTGGCTGTTCAAAATCGTCCCTAGGTGTGAATGTGAGTGTGAATGGTTGTTTATGTGTTAATGGTCTGGCGAGGTGTTCAGGGTGAACCCAGCCTTTGCCCAGAGTCGTCTGAGATGGGGCCCGCCTCCCCGCGACCCTAATTCGGATTCAGCGGCTTCGAAAATTAAAGAATGAAATCTAGCAGTTTATTTTACCAGCAAACTCAAATGTTTGCAGCATTGTTCTAAATAAATAAACAAACAAACACAAAAATAAATAAATAAACCATCATCGCCTCCGCACCGATTAGAGCTCGCAGCAGGCTCCAGGGGAAAACATTCCGCCTAATTCGGTTCCCGATGGCGTCAGAGACGGACCTGCGCTCTTGAACTGTGTCATTCACCTGCGTAGGCGAGTAAAAAGAGAAAAAAAAGAAACTCTCTGCCTTGCTTGTGTAAGATCTCTGTGCGCTCACCGCAGGACCTCCGTTTGCATGTGTGAGCCATTAGACCAGCGACACATCGAGCTTTGAGTGGAACGTAACGGGGATTAGGGGTAGAATTTGACTTTACCTGTGACATTCGATGACAGAAGCTAAAAGGAGAGGGTTCTCCGACCAGAGATGATCTCATTTAACGCTCGTCACGGCAGTGCATCACTGAACAAAGTGTCTCTTTGATCCCGTCGAAGCTCCACGCTGGCACTTCCTCTTGGTGAAACTCATAAGCAACACAAACACGCAAGAATAATCAAAATTAAAGGAGTGGCTCTCGCACTGAGAGTCTTCCTCTCATGTTCCCTCCTTCTTCCCTTCCTCCTTCCAAAACTTTCAACAAAAAATCCAAAACTTTCAGGATTGAATGCACCAGATTGAACAACATGAGCACTGATGGATTCTGGCTTCTAATTGGTCAGAAGGTCACTTGTTCTGGTACGTTCTGCAGGAGCTCTACATTTGCCCAGATTCCTACTGCGGGAGGGAGGACGTTCCAGATTCACTGATTTTATAGTTTCATTGATAATAGTTTTATATTTATATATTAATAGTTACGGGAGGAGTTTCCAGTGTCACACTTTTATAATATACATGTTCAGAATGGAGAACTTTACGCTTTATAGTCTTTTGCTAACATAAACGATGTAACAGGGTTGTTGTTGTTGTT
The DNA here is from genome assembly GCA_028564935.1 of Neosilurus hyrtlii. Taxonomy (NCBI): domain Eukaryota; kingdom Metazoa; phylum Chordata; class Actinopteri; order Siluriformes; family Plotosidae; genus Neosilurus; species Neosilurus hyrtlii. Next base: position 1,055,867 of record JAOUQZ010000022.1, read on the forward strand.
GTCTTTTGACCTGCAGATTATAAGAGCAGGAAGAAGAGATGCGACGGAAGGAACAAGTGTTTATTTTTATTTATTCATTTATTTGTTGGATTTTTCCCCATTTTTTCTCCCCTAGTTTTTAGTCGTATCCAATTCCCCCTCCGTGACATGCAGTGCTGCCACCCGCCTCTTTTTGAACTGTTTTTTGTTCCTTTTTTTTGCATGCGTATTTGAGGGTGGCCTAACACGCCCGGAGGGAAAGTGCTATCCGCCCCCTCGGACGAATAAGCTCACAGATGCCCGTGATTGGCTGGTGATCACTGAGTGACAGGGAAATGAACGTATGCCATCCCTCCCTCCTGTGAGAGCTCGGCCAATTAGCTCCCATGGACTCCCGGTTACGGATGGCTGTGGCATCAAACCGGATTCGAACATATGACCTCCGGGTTGATAGTCGCGCACTCGGGAGCTGGAACACAAGAAGCGAGGAATGAGCAGTCTGTGTCGTGGGGGTTGTCCACATTCCTATACTTTGTGACGTGGAGATGTCCCAAACAGTCGACTCTACATCCACATCAACCACTAGATGGCATTGTGAGTCATTTTCAACCCAGTGGAATCGCTCACTCATCTATCTAACCACTTTATCCTTTATTAGGATCTCGGGAAGGGTGGAGCCTATCTCAGCCGACACCCTGAACAGCTAGCCAGGCCCTCGCAGGACCAACATGCACACAATGATTCACACGCACACTCACAAATAGGGCAGGAAGTGGAACACTGAACTGGAACAGCCAGTTAGCCTCAAGTGCATGCCTTTGGACTGTTGGAGGAAACTGGAGTACCCGGATGAAACCCACACATTCATTGAGAGAGATCATGCAAATTCTACACAGAAATGCCCTCGCCGAGATTGGGACTCAAACCCAGGACCTTCTTGCTGTGAGGCGGACGTGCTTATGACTACGTCACTGTATTTGGGGTATGTATCCAAGGCCTTCGAGGACTACGTTGACCGAGACCCCTTGGTGCCACTGCGGTGATATCTGATGACCGAATTCGGTTCTTGTTTCAGTATTTTTCCCGCAGCCTTGATATCACCCGGTGTGAAAACTCAATATCGGTGGTTCCTGTCCTGACGTTGTCTCCAATCTCGTCTCCTGTGATGGATGAGCGAGCTCATGTCTCATCACCTGAGTAGAAGAAAACAGTCTGGATTTTTCTTTTCTTTTCTTTTTTTCGGGCTTCCCACATTCCCCTCAAGGGAGTTTGCATGAACGATCGATCTGTGGAAATTTCCTGTCATTACTCGCCATTCCGGTTTGTTATTCCTTTGTGGAGCTTCGTACTCATGAAGCTGTGACTAACATCTGAATCTTCTGTCTGTCAACGTGACACACAGCCCAGAGGCGTAATTGATACACATTACACACAGACTGTAATTTGGAAGATTTCAGCTTGTGCCGAGTGTCAGTAAAACAAATTATGGAGTACGGGATTTCCAGAGTGCGATATGTATTCTCCATACATTACAGGCTTTTTGTTGACTCGGAGGCAGCGAGCGGCCGCAACATAATACGAGTCATAAATATTTCGGGGTGAGTACGGCGGCTCCGCTTTGTAAATGCTGCTCGATTCACACATTAAGCCTGAGAATAATGAACACACATTACACTTTCATTCCACTCCTAACGAGGCTTTTGTGTATATCCCCTTCACTTCCCTTGAAACGACAACACGCAATCCGTGCTTATTGAGCTCCGGAGCACTTTCCGCCGGAAGCTACGGTGCGCGAGCGTCCCCGCATTCATTTTCTCACGCGATAAACAAATCAGTTCACCACCCTTCTACAGGTGTGGTCTCCAACTGCCTCTGCGTCTCCAGTCAACGGTGTGTGTGTGTCACAAGTTTAATTTCTCCCACCATCTGCTGGCTCAGAGCCCGGTGCCGTAGATCATCAGCGTTTTGACAGATACAAACGGCGCCTGTCGAGAGGGGCCTCTCCCAAGGACTCGTGCAATATGGCTGGGTGGAATCACAGTCCGTACTCGCTCTCTAAACCACCCTCATCCTCAAGGACTTCAGAAAAAGATTATAAACATTGGAGGTGGACCGAAGGGTGGGGGGAGGGGGGGGTGAAAAGTTGACGGATGATCAAATTGATGATAATTACCCTTGTGGTTGGTTCTTCAACAATAAGGAATGAAGGCGTAAATCCTTTCTAGCTTTCGCTTTCTAGCGTTCGCTGTTGGAAGGAAAGAGCGTATGACGGGATTGCTAACTTGCGAGTTTGTTTACATATTTAACAGACACTCTTCCATTGGTCCATTGGTAGCACTGGGATTTAAACCCTAAACCAACTGATAGTGTAAAACTTTAACAGCTGAGCCATTCAACAAAACCTTTTCTAATCTTCTGCAGGTACTCAAACAAGCCAACCAATTAAACACTAATCCAGTTTTATCAACCAGGTTTAGGACTATTAACCTGGAGATCACAAGCATGAATCCATGTTGATGCACATAGCCGTTAGCCGGTACCTAAATCTACATGGCGTGCATGGTAGCATCACGTGTCATGGAGGGGGCATGTAGTTCTTTCACCCCTCCTTGGTTGGTGGTGGTCGTGTGATAGAGTACTTGATGGGTGGGAAGCAGCTATAAGCTAGGACTAAATTAGGAGAAAATCAAGTAACCCAGTGTGACAGGAAGGGGTTACCACACTTTCTTCAAACCCCAAATCAGGTTTAAGGTCTACTCTTCAGGGCATCTTCAGGGACTTCATTGGTTCAAAACAGATTTAAAACACAGATCCTTACCAATTAAACAAAATGAAAAGAGACCCAAATCTGATCGTTCATTAAACCCGGCTCGTCACCAGACTCCCACTGAACGTAAAATATCCTTCATCGCATCTTCGTCTACATTACGATCAGACAAACGACAGGAAGTTGATAGTGCAACTTTAAGTTAAGCCTACTGTGCAAGGATTCATCAAGTTTCTCACCAAAGGTCCTGGGATTTCAACCAATCAGAAGAGTCAGGACCTTAAACTTCCCACCGAGACAAGAGACTCTTCTCCACTGACACTGAAGACTTCTTCTCACTGTCACTGGAGATTTCTCCCCAATGACACTGTAGACTCCTCCAACTGACACTGGAAACTAATCCCCACTGACACTGGAGACTCCTTCTCTCCAACACCGTAGACAACCGACATCAGCGACTCCTTCCGACTGATGCCGGAGACTCTTTCCTATCCTCACTCGGGAAATTTTCCATATATATTAAACAAATGATTTCTTTCATAACACTAGAGCAGTGTTAGGGACTGAATTATACATGTGGACCTGTATATACATGTGTACGCTTTAATATTTTATAAATTCATAATAAATATTATTGTTCATTAGAGATAATAAATGGTCGTCAGCCTTCTTAAAACATTAATGAGTGAGGGCTGTCAGAAGCAGGTCGTGAGTTAATTTGTGCCGGGAGAAATCTAAAATCATTTATAAAGGTCAAAATGCACAACACAACAGAAGGAAAACACGTGGGAATTGCGCCGAGCTGTTTAGTTTAATCGCTTTAGACGCCGGCTGCTTTAATGTGTCTGTGGAAAGGTGATGAGAATCGAGACACATGGCAGCTTGTGTTAATTAAATCCCTCTCGCCCCGGTTCGGGTGACAGGTCTTACTTACGCTTTCACTCGGAGAGAAATGAACAACCCGCAGATCAAACGAATCCATCTCCGCAGCGAGGCAGCCACCGTTTACGGCTTGATAAAAAGAGCGGAAAGGCGCGGGCTAATCAAGCTGACGTCGCTGTCATGTTGCAGTAAACAAACTTTATGGCGATAAATGCTTGGAAGTCAACAGATCGAGCTTTTCTACAGTAATCTGCAAAAACACAGAGATAAAAAAGGCAGTTAAAAATCTTCAATCTCCCAAAAAACCAACAGAGCAGTAATGATTCCACACGTCACGTCTTTGGTTTGTGCACATGACATCATTTTAGTCACAGTCTCACACTTGCTGATGAATTCCTCAGTCTGCAAGTATTCAACTCGAAGAGCTTCTAGAATGCTCCGTTTTCTTGGCAGTCTGAACACCTTTTGCACCTGGTTTGCAAGAACAGCGATGAGAAACATCCAGAGAAAGACTGAAGTGAGATCCCTGAATCCGGTTCATCGTATATAAGAGATCGAGATCTAACTGCTCGCACGGTAATGACGCAGCTGTAAGGAATTGTTACTCACCTAAAGGTCAAACCGGAAGGTCAAATGTCCTCCAGGACAAAAATAAGAACAAAAATTAAGACACAGACAATAAAAACAGTTTTTTATTTCCTCGCACTCAAACTGCGGCTCTCTCTGCGGAACAGTTTCCTTCGTCTCCTGATCGTAAACTATCTCCATGGTTTCCTGTATCTTTCTCTTTTATTGTTCTTCTCCCTTTTTTAACAAGACTCATCAAAGATCACTGAAAATGAATTTTTTAGAACGTATGGTTTGGGAATCTGGGTGTTTAGGCCGAGATTCCAACGTCCAGGAAACAGATAAGTGATGTGAATGTAAGCGATGAACTGTGGCGTGCAGTCAGATATCAAGCATCATTTCGAACACTTGTGGACATGATGTTATGGGAAAATAATCAAAGAGTGCATGGTGTGAGAAAGTGGAGAAACTCTGGAGGACCCTGCAGTGTTTTATTCCTCTCACACCACAGACATTCCGCAACAGTTACCAGATTTATTTGTTTGTTTGTTTGTTTATTTGTTTATTTATTTATCGTCGTCGTTTCTAAATTATTTAACATTTATTTTGTTGGTGTAGTGTTTAGCACGTCCACCTCAGAGCACGAAAGGTTCTGGGTTCGAGTCCCACACTCAGCGAAGGCGTCTTTGTGTAGAGTTTGCATGTTCTCCCCATGGCTTGTGTGGGTTTCCTCCAACAGTCCAACAACATGCACATTAGTCTGATTAGCTGTATTGTACACAACTAATATACATTTACATCCGACACCTCACCTTCTGTGGCAGCACGGTGGTGTAGTGGTTAGTCTGTTCACCACACAGCATGAAGGTCCTGGGTTCAAGTCCCAGATTTGGTGAGGGTGTTTCTGTGGGGAGTTTGCATGTTCTCCCCATGGCTATTGTGGGTTTCCTCCAGGTTCTCCGGTTTCCTCCCACAGTCCAAAGACATGCACTTGAGGCTAACTGGCTGTTCCATATCGACCCTAGGCGTGAGTGTGAATGGTTGTATGTGTGTTGGCCCTGGGATGGACTGGCGAGGTGTTTAGGGAAGTACCCTGCCTTCACCCAGAGTCGGCTGAGATAGACTCCAGCCTTAGCCCTAGTAGTATTAAGTGGTTTGTAACTGTAATATAAGAGGAATAAAACTCTCACATCGTAGGCAGTAACAGAAAAGAAAAGCTAAAAAATCCATCAAGGTAAGTCGTGATCGAATGAAATATTAATTTTAATAAATAAAATTCATTTTGGTGCATTCTAAATCATTCTTTTAAACCCCCCTCTGCTTAAAGCTACCAGTTTTAGGTGATCTCACATGCTCATCTCTTTCACGACTAGCAGACATGTTATTTTCTCCATCAGCGCACCCTTCGGTGATCGTAACGACTCCCGTACTCCTTTGGTTCCGTACGATGGTTGGCGGTGACTTAAATAAAGGCTGTGTTCCCGTGGCAGAGTCGTACATCACGCCGGAGAGACGGGGGACATAGGAGGGCGGATATGAAAGAGAGATAGCGAGCGGGAGGTGAGGGAGAACAGACACCGCCGGCCGGTATTGATTAAGTGCCTGTCGGCCGGCGGACCGAAGCTGAATATTTTGCCCAGCGAGAAAAAGTGTATTATTTTAAAGGTCACGGCTTGCATTACACAGCTTTCCTCCGCAGCCGAGTCGGATAAACAGCGTGTCGCTGGAACGCATCCAAGAACAGCGCACCGCCTCCGTCAGGTCTCCCCTCGTAGATTTTTATTTACTCTTCACTGAACCGGGATGATGTGGGGAAAAGACCACCAGGACGAGCAGCTCGTTTTACTTGTATTTACACTCGCCGAGTTTCTGCAGTTAAATCCTTTATAATCATTTAGAATCCGATCACTTTACTCACCGTCTGTTTTCAGATATTTAAATAAAATGCTTGTTTGGTCTTTTCTATTGAAATCATTTTCACTGCAAGAAGTTTCTCATCAAAAAAAAAGAATTACACTGTAACAGTTACTATTTTCAGTACTTTCAGTATTTTCATGGATTTCCTCTGGGTACATCAGTTTCCTCCCACAATCCAAAGACATGCACATTAGTCTGTCAGTTGTCTGTTTCAAATTGCCCCTAGGTATGAGTGTGAATGGTTGTGTGTGTGTTTGTGTGTTTGTATGTGTGTTGGAACTGCAATGAACTGGTGAGCTGTTCAGGGTGTACCCTGCCTTCCCTGAGGTGGCTAAGATAGACTCCAGTCTCCCCGTGACGCTAGTTGGATTAGGTGGTTTGAAAATTAATGACTCTACCTCAGTCTCATGTATTTATTGCCTTCAGCTTTTTTTGTTTTTTTTTGGCACTGATGTAGGGAGTGGTCGATGCGGGAAGTGGTTGATGTGGGGAGCAGTCAGTGTGGGAAATGGTTGATGTGGGGAGCAGTCGATGTGGGGAGCGGTCGAAGGGGGGAGCGGTGGTCGATGTGGGGAGCGGTGGTCAATGTGGGGAGTGGTGGTCGATGTTGGGAGAGGTGGATGTGGGTAGTGGTTGATAATGGGGAACGGTGGTAGATATGGGGAGTGGTGGTCGATGTTGGAAGAGGTGGATGTGGGTAATGGTCGCTGAGGGGAGTGGTGGTCAATGAAGGGCGCGGTGGTAGATGTGGGGAGAGGTGGATGTGGGTAATGGTCGCTGAGGGGAGTGGTGGTCGATGAGGGGAGCAGTGGTCGATGTTGGGAGAGGTGGATGTGGGTAATGGTCGCTGAGGGGAGTGGTGGTCCATGAGGGGAGCAGTGGTTGATGTTGGGAGAGGTGGATGTGGGTAATGGTCGCTGAGGGGAGTGGTGGTCGATGAAGGGAGAGGTGGTAGATGTGGGGAGCGGTGGTCGATGTTGGGAGAGGTGGATGTGGGTATTGGTCGCTGAGGGGAGTGGTGGTCGATGAAGGGAGCGGTGGTAGATGTGGGGAGCGGTGGTCGATGTTGGGAGAGGTGGATGTGGGTAATGGTTGCTGAGGGGAGTGGTGGTTGATGAGGGGAGCGGTGGTAGATGTGGGGAGAGGTGGTCGATGTTGGGAGAGGTGGATGTGGGTAATGGTCGCTGAGGGGAGTGGTGGTAGATGTTGGGAGAGGTGGATGTGGGTAATGGTCGCTGAGGGGAGTGGTGGTCGATGAAGGGAGCGGTGGTAGATGTTGGGAGAGGTGGATGTGGGTAATGGTCGCTGAGGGGAGAGGTGGTAGATGTGGGGAGCAGTGGTAGATGTGGGGTTGTTTTATGTTCGTTTTAATTTTAAATCTGGATTTGAGCGGTGAGTGAAGCCTCTCGTTACCTACTGAGGGAAAACAATTTCTTTGTAAATCGGGTTTGATGACTCCGTGTGAGCAGAAAGGAACGAAGTGTTTGAGGTTTTGTAAAAACAAAGAAAGGAATGATTCCTGCAGTGAGCTGGAGCGTGAATGGACGATGATGTAGTTAATGTTGAATATTAAACTCCAGCAGCGAGTTCGGTTCCAACTTTCTGTTGTTTACCTGGTTATGACGTCATCGTCAATTGACCAGTTACCAAACTTTAGAGGGAAATGTTCAGTCATGACACGCGATTCAAGAGAAACTCAGACCAACTGGAACCAAACAGTGGATGAGAGCGAAAATAAACAACCCCAAAACAAACAAACTAAAAAACAAACCAGAACACAATCAGTAAAAAGAATTCACTTTACAAGCCTGCACACGTGTTTGTTTGTGTTAGTTTATTTATGTGTATGTCTTCACAGACAAACAAACCTGAAACAAATAAACAAACACACAAACAGTTAAAATCTCTTATCTCCAGGGGATTTTTTAAAGTTTTTTTTGCTTGTATTTGTTTGTTTGTTTTTGTTTTGTTTGTTTTTGTTATTAACTCATCACTGTTGTTGTCGCTTGTACTCTTTGAAATGTTTTGTGTTTTTAATATTTAAGGGTTTTATATATTTTCTGTTGCATGTTAGGGTGGTACAGTAGTGTAGTGGTTAGCACGTCTGCCTCAAGGCAAGAAGGTTGTGGGTTCAAGTCCTCGGCGGAGGCGTTTCTGTGTGGAGTTTACAAGGGATCTCCATATATGTACGTGGGCTTCCCCCATGTACTCCGGTTTCTTCCCACAGTCAAAAGATGGTTACATTAGGCTAATTGGCTGTTCCAAATTGCCCCAATGTGTGAATGTGTGTCTGTGAGACAGCCTGGTGAGCTGTTCAGGGTGATCCCCATGTTGGCTGAGATAGGTTCTATCCTTCCTGCGACCTTAATAGGATTAAGTGGTTCAGCAAATGAGTGAGTGTGTATTCAGAGTGTGTGTTCGGAGTGTGTGTTCAGAGTGTATTTGAAGTGTAGTGCTGCGCTGTGTAAAGAAGGTGAGCGATTTTCTCCAGCAGGGTTCGGATGAGGCACGTCGTCCTGCCTGCGAAGCTTCACTCGGCTCGGTAATTGGAGCTGGCGGGAGGTTACAGCCTTCCTCTCTCACTTCTTCTCTATCCCACCATATCTACTCATACACACACACACACACACACACACAGGCAGACATGCACCCACACTCACATATACACACACACACACACACACACACAGTTTTTTTAAAACCCTGCAGTTTCTCCACCTGTAATAAAACCAGCAGGTATAAATCAGCGCCGTGCTGTTACTTTCCTGTGATACCTTCAGGAAAAAAATCTTTTATTACGTGTCAATTTATTTAAATAAAATTCAAAATCTAGTTAACAAATAAAATATTGAAGACAAGTAATCAATAATCATTTATGTTTATTAAAGTTGTAAATATTTTGTTCCACTCAGAGTAAACAGAATTAAAAGGGTTTCATCCACCACTGATTAAAAAAGAAATAATAATAAATGAAATGTATTAAATAATAAAACAAATAATAATAAATAAATAATGAAATAAATTAGCTTAAATAAATAAAAATGAAGGCCCCTTTAAAATGTTTAGTTTTTTCTCAGCCCTAAACTCTACATTCATGTTTCTGAACAATAAAAATAATAATTTTTTAGTTCTTACTCCTGTTTGCTCAGGTACCTGAATTCTATGCTGTTAAATGTTTTTATTATAATTTTGTGATATTTTTATTTTCGTCATGTTGAACTTTTATAGAAATTAACCCGAGCAGATCTAAGATTAAACTTCATCGTACGTTGGTAATTCTACAGGAGGAAAACTTTAAACGGAGCTGATGTTTGCAGCTAAAGTGTCTAAAGCAGGGTTAGAGGGGAGTTAGTGACGTTAGTGACGTTAAGGCATTTTATTAGTCCACACAGAAACACCCGAGCCGAGCCCGGGACTCGAACCCAGGACCGTTCATTCATGTAAAATTAAATCTTAAAGAAAAACTGTTAAAACCGTTTTTGTGAATTATTGGATTGTTTCCTTCAGAAACGTGTCCAGTTCATGGGATCCGGTCGTTCTCCTCCTACCTGGCGTCCCGCGCCTGATGGAGCTCAGAGGAAGTGCTTTATTATTCATATATGCCTGATTTATCAGCACGGCCTCGCTGTAGCAGTCTGCTTACAGATTAACACCGCTTTCTTTTCTTCCACTCCTTTTTTTTCTTTTGATTTTATTGTCATCGTGTTTATCAGATTGAGTTATTATATCTCACGTACGCACGCACGCACGCAGCGGCTGGTGTCATTTATTGCTTTTTACAGAACAATGTTTCCTTTTTCCTTCCACCCGAGCGATTGTGCCAAGGTTCCGTTAGCGCCATCACAGACTCCCGCCTTTCTCTTCTCGTGTTCTCTTCTCTTTCTTTTCTTTTAAAGGCTGTTGGCATTGATAAAGCCGAGCTGCTGCTGGCCAGGTTCCAGATTCAGACAGATACAATACCTTCCCATCTGTAGGAAGTGTACGAGGGCTTATCGCTCCTCTATGCCCTCATTTAAATACCTGTCTTTACACGACACTTTTTGGAACTTCCTTTTTGGAAGCCAAATTTAATTACATGCTTTTGTGTGTCAGTTTGCTGCTCTGCTACCTGCAGGGCACCGCCCCCAATTATTTATTTAATTATTTACTGTTTATGAGACATGAGAGGACCTGTTTTTTAAAAAAAGGTATTTGGGGAAAGGCACGAACTTTTTATTTTAAACCTTTAGATCCCAACACTCTTCGTTTTTTCATGATGTGTTTATTATGCAAACAAGTTTCCAAACTGCGGATTCGTTATTTGCTTATTAAAGAAGAAACTTATCAGTTAACATCACGCGCTGTCACATCACAAACAAGAACACCGCCATGGACAGGCGTTGCTGAGTTCTAGATGTTGATTGGCCAAAAAAAAGACGATTCATGGTGTAGAGCGTCGACTTGACAGTAATACGGCGGGATGGAGGTTTAGTGATTAGCATGTTCACCTCACAGCAAGAGGGTCCTGGGTTCGAGTCCCGGGTTCGGCTCGAGCGTTTCTGTCTTTAGTTTGCATGTTCTCCCTGCGTTTGTGTAGGTTTCCTCCGAGTACTCTGGTTTCCTCCAAAGACATGAATATTAGGCTGATTGGCTGCTCCAAATTGCCCCTAGGTGTGAGTGTGTTGGCCCTGAAATGGACTGGTGAGCTGTTCTGGGTGGACCCCGACTTTGCCCAGTCGTTCGAGTCGTGAGATATCTTAGTAGTCCCCGCGATCCTAGTAAGATTGAACGGTTTGGAAAATGATTTAGTAATTTGTTTTTCCTTATATGGCGGACACTTTGCTAGCTTTGAATGCTAATGTAACATGTGTGGAAGGAGTCTCCAGTGTGAGCGCTTTATCAGTAATGGGTATATAAGAGCAGCTTATGCTGTCCACAGCGGAGATAACGAAAACAACGGGAACTGGCGATAAATCTCCATAGCGCTAATCAGATAAAAGAAAAATGTACGGTTTCTTGCTGACGAGGGTTTAATTAAAAGAATATCAGACTGATATTCTCGGCACAATCCTACATTAGCGCGGACACGGAGAAGACGTGGGGAGCACAAACATGCCAGTAAATTATCTTTATCACAAACAAACAAACAAACAAACCCTGATGAAAGCTCATTACCTGTAACGTTTACACAATCCACAGATGTGTTGCTTCTAAAAACAGACTCTGCGAATAAATGGCGGATGAACGCCAGGATTCTTGGTGCCGTCTGTTTCCTGCCAAACAGAGCGAGGTTAAAAGGTGAGGTGAGAGACTTGGCTCAGGGAGTCGTCAGACTCGTTTCAGGTGAGCTGTGCTGTCTGATCGCACGGCTTCACATGAAATGGTGCAAGTCTGTACCTGCGCTTGTCAGGTCATTTAAAACCGTCAGGGTTCAAAGTCTGTGGGGGGAAAATGTGCCTGAACTCATTGGCTGTCATTTCAGAACAGTCGCGATGACCTCACCTGCGTCCCTCCTGTCTGCGACAGGGGAAATAAAGTCTAAGGTTCTCACAGACGACGACACGCTATGCCAGAGCGGAGGTTTTTGTAGGACGGATTGTCGCCAAACGACGGCGGTTTCCAGTTGCTGTAATAAGTGGAGTGGTATTTAAAGGGTTAAACATCTGGTGTGTGTCGTTCTTTATTAATATAAACGTATAAGTCGTACTGCGGAGGTGTAAAATCCTGTCGATGGTGATTTTTCTCAAACAGTACGACATAGAGGGATGAACTCCTCACACACACACACACACACACACACACACACACACACACACACACACACACACACACACACATGGACCTCTTCAAAACCATTTAATACTAAAATACCATCCGGATTACTGAAAGTGATTCAAAATGTTTATCAAATTTATAAAAGTCTTCATTTGCCAAAACTTTATAAAAACAATGAGTCAGGAGGATTACAACACTGTGAGTAAGAGAGAGGTGAGGAAAGAGGGGGGGAGGAGAGAGAGGGAGAGAGGTAATGGGGAAGAGGGAGAGAAGGGGACAGAGAGAGAGAGAGAGATATGGAGATTGTATAGGAAGTTTTCTCCATAATGATGAAGCCTGGTGTGTTTTTTAATCATATTTGAATGAAAGCGATGTGTAAGCAGGATTAGCGTTAGCGGCAGAGATTAGCGTGTAAGTGTTAAGTGATTTACGGCAGCAGGAAAAATCGCAGAGTTCACGAGGTCGTGTCCCGTTCCAGCTATCGATCCTCGAGACATTTGTTCCGTCCGGTGGATTAAAGTTTGAAAGTTTGTGGCTAATTATTTTACTGTCGTTATAATATTTTAACATTAATGGAAAGTAAGGAGTCTCCAGGCTCAGGCAGAAAGATATCTGGAGAACGTTATGAAGTTTTAAGTTATTCAGTAAATACTTGTCTGATTGGCTGTTACAGTGTCCCCTTATTATTGTCTTCTTTTTTACTAAGCTTCAAACTTACACCCTTCTGGTTGACATGTACAGACAGTATACATGTGTGTGTGTGTGTGTGTGTGTGTATGGCTGTATGTAGTGTGAGACGGAACATCCACCGAGTCGGTGGTGAATACTGGTTGTAGTATATACTACACAGAAACATCAACACAAAAAAACACTAAAATGAGATTTTTGTCTTTTATTTTTAATTGATTTAAACATTATTCTGGGTTTGTGGGGTGGATAATATCTGATAGAAGAGAGAGAGAAGGAGAGAGAGAGAGAGAGAGATACAGAAAACCAGTCACATTGAGCCGTTCCCATGTAGTATATAAACGCTAGAGGCCGTGTGTAAAGCTCTGTGAGTGGGATGATCCAGGTGGTAGCACCCCTTTCTCTGACGTCATCATAGAGTGTGTGTGGGACAGTCCGTAAGTGATGATGTCATTTGCAGGACATCATGACACGGAGACACGGGGTCCCCGGCGAAATCTATTAAAGTTGTAACTGCTGCGGTGTCAGAGGAATAAAACGCTCTGAGACCTGCTGTTATTGTAAAGTAATCCGCTGCAGGGTGGTAACAGTGACTCCGCCCCATCACGCCACTCCACCGTGTTTTATTTCTGACTCATAATCCGCTCTGTACGGGACTCCGTCATGCGAAACTTGCCGGCCCTCAAACCTAAAGTATAACATTTCTCCCCAGAACAAATAAAGAAAGTTCTCACGGTCGACAGCGGCATGTTCATTAGAGAACCAAGTGTCGTCTAGGCTTTCAAGCGTAAAAAAAACCCGTAGCGACACCACGTGTCTGAAGCACCTTCATGAGGCTGATCGTTACCGAGCGCTCGTGTTTCTTCTATCATCCAGACCTGCAGTGATGCTAGCGCTAACACATGCTAACAGTACACCTCATAACACGATTATACATTCGTCCATCACGCTCCTTCGTTAAGCTCCTCTTTCACATTCCTACAGAAAATCCTCGTACGAGACCGAAGTTCTCCACAAGTGTCCAAGATGATTCTGTCCATCATTCGTCTCTATATAACGCTACCAAGCCTTAAGTGCTTAACAATCTTTTTCTCTCACGCACTCACACACACTCTCTTTTGCTCTCTCTCACACTCCCTTTGCACATGTTTCTATAAAAGAGCAAACTGACTGTTCACCCAAGATTAGACTTTTTATTCTTTGAAACTGTATTAAACTGATGACATGATATTATATCCTTTTCTTTGAATTGTAATTTTTTTATTGCCAAATTTTGTCAGTTTTATTTTTATTTATTCACAAAAACTCTGAAATCTTATCCATTTTTATTGTATATAATTTACGAATGTAAATAATTTATTATTTTACAGAATTTATTCATTATTGTACCATTTTGTTTGATTGGTGGATAATTATTGTTACTTTATTCTTTTTTAAAAGGTTTCTTTTGTAAAATGACATTTTTATTATTGTAATTTAAGGTTTAAAATGTTTTTAGGGTTATTATAATATTTCCCCTCGCTGTGTGTTTCCAGAGAATCAGATTCCTCCAGGTTTCCCGAGTATCGATATGGGTCCTCAGCTGAAGGTGGTGGAACGCACACGGACCGCTACGATGCTCTGTGCCGCTAGCGGAAACCCCGATCCGGAAATTTCCTGGTTTAAGGACTTCCTTCCCGTCGATATCAACAGCAGCAACGGACGAATAAAGCAGCTTCGCTCAGGTATGAACACGATGTTTACACGTTTATTAATAAAATTGAAATAATTCTTTTATGTACAAATTTAACTTGAATGATATTTTTGTATCATCTTTTTTGACCCTGAGATCTTTCGTCAGGAACACTTCCCTCTTAGTGATTTCAGTGGCTGGCTGGGGGATGGGGGAGGGGTCTACACTGTTGTCACGACAACAACTTGGACAGTTCAGTTTATTCAATAAGATTTACTGATTTATTGGCATTAAATGTTGGAAAGAAACAATAAAACAGAATAAAGAAAAAGAAAAAGGGGGTCAGCCAGTTAAAATTTGTTGAACTACTTTTTTTGTGGGTGGGGTTTAGTGGGCGGGGCATGTTTTCCTGTCAGTCTGTTTTGCGAGCACTGCTGCTTTTGATAAAAAATTCTAAGGTTTAACTCTTTTGATTCTCTCTCTCTCTCTCTCTCATCTTTTTTTTTTTGCGTTGCGTTCCTTTTGCCCAGGCGGCTCACCGATCCGAGGTAAGGAAGCAGACAGTGGGATAATGAATGTGTGAAAAGGTCGTCTGCGTGTTTCTTCACTCCCCCGTGTCTTTTCATCTTCACCTTCATCCTGCTCACAAATTAGCGCTTCACGCTATCACCAAAATCTGTTTTATTTATCACATCTCGTAACGTGAGAACTGACACGTCGGGGATTGTTGAATCAGATCACATGATTTTAACTCGACAAGAATTTCATACGATTTTAAACATATGATAACGTGATAATTTGGTGAATTTTGTAACAGTGGATTTTATTTTATTATTAATTTTAGATGAAAAACAAAAAAAAAGAATCTGATAGAATTAAAAGAATTTAAAGATCACAAAATTAGCGTTAAATTGGTGTCAGGCAAATTCACGTTTTTTGGGGATTTTTTTGTAAATAAATAATTACCAGTTTGCTGTAAAACGTTAAGTAAAACAACAAACCCAAATTTAAATTTCACAATAATTTCTAAAATCTTCTAGAATTTACCAAAGAACTTTTTCTGTTTGTTTTTTAAATTCTATAAATGAAAGAATATTAAAGAAGAATATTTTTTAAACTAGCGTACAGTACTATGTGGATGTGAACGTGGAAAGTTGAATGTACATTAGTTTTTAGATTTATTTTAGTTTTTAGAAGCCTAACATGCCACGCCCACAAACAACAATCCTACTAGCACGCGCACAGCATTAGCGATTAGCCAGTTTATTGAAAATACACAACAGCTTGTTTCTGGGGGGTTTTGATTTGTTTTGTTGTTTTTTTTTTGGGGGGGGGGTATTTGTTTGAGATTTGGTTAAAAAATAAAGTATAAAAGGCAAAAGTTTTGTTCTTGCGTCAGTGAAGACAGGAGAAACAGACGTGCTGCAGTGTTTGGATCTGCAGCGTGATATCCTTACATTTGCATGTGCGTGCGAGTCTCAGTGATCGTTTGTTTATTTTTATTCCTGGCGAGAAATGAAGCCGGTAATGTGGCCACGGGGCAGAGTGATGATCTCATTTAAATAAATAACCATCTGATGGTGTATCACGAACACCATGGCGCGTAAACCGAAGGAGTTCTCCATGTCGATGCTGTAAATCCACCATAAAGGTCATTTCATCCCCGAGTTTTATACTTCTGGTATAAACACATCACGCATATATCAGTCGCATGTGAGTGAACTCATTTCATCAAAAAAAAAACCTCTTGAAAAATCATCACAGTCCTGACCACGCTCATTTCGATGTGCGTTCCAGTTCCTGCGTGCACTTTTGTGTTCCATCACCAACATTTTTACGCCTCATACGTGTGTTCTTTGATTGATTGAATGTGAATCACTTTCTTGTTTTTTCTGTTTGGTGTTGCTCTACCATTTTTGTAAAATAAAAAAGAAATCGCAGGTTTATTTGCTGACTATTGAATCAAAGTTTATTGCAAATTGGGTGATTTTTGTTTCCTGTTCTTTGGAGGGTTTTTTTTATTTTGCTATACTGTATTAATTCTGTAAAGGAAATTAATGCATCTGCATTTAATCCATCCAAAGTGAGCACACAAAGGCGTAAACAGTGAGCACACACACACACACACACACACTCGGAGCAGTGGGCTGCCACACACATCGGGGCACCTGGAGAGCAATTGAGGGTTAGGTGCCTTGCTCAAGGGCACTTCAGCCATGAAGGTGGAGGAAGGGAAGGTGCATCTCACCACCCCCCCAACCAACCACCACATATTTCCTGCTGGTTTGGGAATCAAACCAGCGACCTTTTGGTCCCAAAGCTGCTTCTCTAACCATAAGGCTACAGCTACCCCCTAGAAGCATTGGCTTTTAAAACCAATAAAAAGAAAGTGAAGAAAGAAACTACTTTAAAAAATAAAATTGTAACGTGACATCAAGTGCAGCCAATCAGGATGCGTTTCAAGGGTTTGTGGGAGAGGATAGATATCACATGAGAAAAATAAAGATATAGGATAGGGTGATTAGACTGCAGTGTAATTGGAGTAAAAATAATAACATGATAAACAATATAAAAATATCAGTAAGAACGTTGTTATGGTAACAGCGTTCATGTCACAATAAGGACAATAAGGTCTGCGATTTTGTATAAATTGCGTGACTCGCTCCCTCAGATTTCCTTAATACACATTTAATAAATAACAAAGCAATTCCGTGTGATTACAATCTAATTAGAAGGGTTAATTGGGTTCGTGTGTACGCCACTCATCACGTGCTTGGCGACGGCGTCTTATTAAAATTAACAAACCTTCAGAAAGGTCAGGAGCGACGGCGAGTGGATTATTTTTCCTGCGAGCCGAATCCGTGTTGTTCTTTATTTCTTTTCTGCTGTGCATTACAGCCACTCCAGTTAAAAGTCGGTTTGGTGGAAGACAGTCAGCACTGCGTGAGGTGCAGATTGATTAATAATTTGCTGCTGGTCGCCTGCTGTTCCATTTGAATCGTCTTTTTTTTCCTCGTGGCCTCCTGAGGGACTGATGGCTGTAAACCAGTATTTCACTTGTGCATGTTGTGTGAATATTACATTTTGATGATGCAATTAAACACTGCAGGCGTGTCACACTTCTTGGTTTTATTATAACACCTCGTATTTATAAAAACAGTCCAGGGAATATCACTGAGGATTCATCCCGAACCCAGTTTTTACTTGAGTCCATATGTTTTTGTCCTCGAAGATCAGAGCAGCGTTACAGAACAGACTTTCATAAATAAAGTTCTCTGTCCCCCACCATCACCATCCCCTCCCCCCACACTGCCACTCCCATGACCACTGGCACCCCCCACCGCGCCCATCCCTGTACCTGTCCCCGTTCCGTTTTGAGAACTGCTGCGAGCGGTGAGATAATCGTCCTGAGCTCTGACATCAGCTGATTTTCCCTTGGAGACGCTCACACGCAGATGCTCTAATCTATGGGAAAAGTGCTGAATCAGCGTACCAGAAATACCCTCCGTTAACACTGTGGAATTTTAAGAGGATGTGTTTGCAGATGGAAATGGAATTGAGATGCAGTTCACTGAGATGCAAAACACTGAGAAACCCTGGATTTTCCCTAAAACTTAAAGAAATTGGATGGATATGCACAAAACGTCATTGAAACACATCCTGCTTTTTTCTGGATGAATCCGCGGATACGTCGAGTGCACTGGGGAGCACTTCTCTACAGAGGAAGGAAATGTATCGCAGATTCGTCTCAGGTTCTTCTCAGGTCCGTCTCAGGTTCTTTTCAGAATCCAGACATCCAGTAAAGTCTCAGTTCTGGAGATCATCTCCTCTCCTGTCTCAGCTTTACTTTCCACTGTGACTCTGGAACCTTCTGGAACCTTCAGCTTCAGGGTTCCTCATCACTAAACCTGACCTCTAGAACTTTCCAGAACTTGTGGAGCTTCTCTGTCCTGAAGATGTAAATCTCTGACACTGGAGACTCCTTCCGCAAATAAATGAATGAATAAAATGTCACCTTGTTAAAGGTTACATACATTTTTTTCCAGCTGTAAATGATAGAGCTGTTGCTATAGAAACTATAACGTATTCATAAATCAGGAATAAAACGTTAATGTGAACCTGTGCTAGTGTCAGAGCGAATCATCACATCATCTTCCGACCAATCAGAATTCAGGTGTTTTGATATGTGTGTGTGTGTGTGTGTGTGTGTGTGTGTGTGTGTGTGTGTGTTCAGGAGCTCTACAGATTGAGAACAGTGAAGAGTCGGACCAGGGGAAATACGAGTGTGTGGCAACGAACAGCGCCGGGACACGTTACTCCGCCCCCGCCAACCTCTACGTTCGAGGTAACGCACACTGTTTTTTGTGTGTGTGTGTGTGTGTGTGTGTGTGTGTGTGTGTGTGTCACTAAAGATGCCCTTTCAGTGTTTACACACCAACATTGTCTTCACTATAAACATATCTCTCTTTCTCACACACACACACACACACACACCTTTTTACCTGTAACTCTCTCAGCCATGCCCATGAAATAATTCAGCCCTACTTCTTTGTCTGTTTAGCTGCACAGGTGTTTCTTCCATCAAAACATTATTGTTATTGAACGTAGCTTCCGTACCTGTGCGCCTGTGTGTGTGTGTGTGTGTGTGTGTGTGTGTGTGTGTGTGTGTGTGTTAGTGTTTAATCTTGTTTTCGTTACCCTGTGGCACAACCTTGTGTCTCCAAACTCAGCACTTCCACTTCCATCGTTCCTGTGACATAGACGGCGAGGTTGCGGTGAGGTCTCCCAAATCAAGAATCCAGTTAGATGAAGCAGGAGAAGTGAAGAAAATATATAAAACAAAATAAAAGTCATTTGATGATCCAAAGGAAAACATGTTTAAAGATTAGCTTTAGAGGAATGTAATTTATGATAACATGAGTAACGTTAGCGTAGTGAGGACTTCTCACATTTCTTTTCACATTTCTAGAAAATTAATCAGAACTTATCACTATGAGAAAAGTATCAGAGCTGAACAGTAACCACCCATTCACACAGATATCAGGTGATTTGCTACAAAAAGTAAAGAGTTTATTTTTAATTTTTATTTTTTGTTTATTCAGCAAATTGTTGATTTTAACATCAAGCAAAATAGTAATTACTGTCATTTTCTCTATAGCAACATGAGACTTGTTTAAATAATAAACACTCACACACACTCACACGCACTCACATGCACAGACAATAGCACGCTCTTGCCTGGGCGTCACACGGAAGTGTTATGACAGAGCAAACATGCTACAGAGAGTAAACAGTCCCACCTGCAGCATTAAGGACATAATAATAACGAGAGAGAGAGAGAGAGAGAGAGAGCATGTGTGTGTGTTAAGCGTGACACTGAGTGCTGTGGTATTGTGGGTGTGGAATTCTGCGAGTTTTTTCATGTAGGTAATAACAGCACTGAGTGAGTGACACTGCACATTCTCTCTCACGCAAAACACCATAACTCACATCGCTCCTCACTGTACCACGTCTGTAAACATCACCACTGAAACACTGCTGTAAACATCACCACTGTAAACATCACCAATATAAACATTACTGCTGTAAACATCACTGGTGAAATCACTGCTGTAAACATCACCAATATAAACATTACAGCTGTAAACATCACAGGTGTAAACACTGCTGTAAACATCACCAATATAATAATTACTGCTGCAGCCATTACAGCTGTAATCACTGTTGTAAACCTTACCAATATAAACATTACTGCTGTAAACATCACCAATATAAACATTACTGCTGTAAACATCACCAATATAAACATTACTGCTGTAAACCTCACCGCTGTAAACATCACCAATATAAACATTACCGCTGTAAACGTCACCAATATAAACATTACAGCTGTAAACATCACCAATATAAACATTACTACTGTAAACCTCACCGCTGTAAACGACACCAATATAAACATTACAGCTGTAAACCTCACTGCTGTAAACATCACCAATATAAACATTACAGCTGTAAACCTCACTGCTGTAAACATCACCAATATAAACATTACAGCTGTAAACATCACCGCTGTAAACGTCACCAATATAAACTTTTACAGCTGTAAACATCACCACTGTA
>JAOUQZ010000022.1:1077562-1089061 GCA_028564935.1 Neosilurus hyrtlii
TGTGTGTGTGTGTGTGTGTGTGTGTGTGTGTGTGTGTGTGTGTGTGTGTGTGTGTGTGTGTGTGTGTGTGTGGCTTTAAAACTGAGGGGTGAGATGAAACAAAAATATTTAAATGACTGTAACAATGTTGAGTGATTTGCATAGGGAAAGATAAACAAAGAAAATGATAGAATGGAAAAGAAAGAAACAAAGAAAGAAAGAAAGAAAGAAAGGGAAATTGAAAAAAAAAAACACCTAGAAAGACTGTAAAGTACAATTTGAAAAGAAAATAATTATTGAAGGACAGAATAAAAAAAGGAAAAGTAGAAATGTCAAAATAAAAAACAGTGAAAGAAAAATAAATGGGAAAGGAAGAAAGAAAGAAAGGGGGATATGGAAAGGATAAAGAAAAAATATTAAAAAGAAAAGAAAAGATAGAAAGAAATGAATATTGAAGAAGAGTTAGAAAAATGTGAGGAACGAAAGAAAATCAACGGAAAAAAACACAAAATAAAAAGTATAGAATAGAAAAAAAAAGAAAAACAAAAAGAATGTAGAATAAAGGTATAGAGGATGTACGCGTGCTGCTTGGACGCGGTGAGAAGGAACATCAGTCTGGGGTAAAAGAACTGGTGATGATCCGTCACTTCCGAGGTGTGAATGCTAACGCTAACAATAAGTCCTTATGTAATAATAATAATAATAATAATAATAATAATAATAATAATAATAATAATGACAATATAAGAATTATAATATAAGAACTATAATATAAGAATAATACTTTATATAATAATATAATAAAAATAACAGTAATAATATCAGTTATAATAATACTTCATATAATGATGATGATGATAATAATATACAGTTCAGAAGATATAAATATATCAATAATAAACGTATCTCAGAGGCCCATGTGTCATCTCTTTTATTTATTTATTTTTCCCGTATTTTATTTTATGCATGTTAGTCACGTGTTCATTACCTCCTGTGCGTAATTAAACACGCGGCTGTGCATGCTAACTCGTGGATGTAGTTCTGCTTGTCGTACACAGCATCCTGGTTCCTTTTTTTTTATTTATTTATTTATTTTTTTTGTTTGCATGGTATGTGTCTTCTCTTCCGCAGTATCTTCCCCATTTCCTCTTCTCCGCCTGCTCGGTTGCTAACGCGGGCATACACTCTCTCTGTCATTAAGCTGTAATACGCAAACGTGTTGACATTCAGTGCGGTTAATTAAAAAGAACATGTGCCACCACTTCTTTTAATTAAGACTCCATTCTCTGAGCTGCACTGACGAGCCACATCATTGGCGGTTATTGCTTTGAAGAATATCTCAGGCGCGACCACCCAGGTTCACCCTCATTGTCTTTTCTGTTTGTCTTTAGGACGTTTGCGACCATCTTGTGTTGTCACGTTTTGAAATCCTGCCCCATGTCTAATTATAACAAAGAGCTTCCGGGAACTTCGAGACGGCAAGACTGCGACGTTTTTCCGACATGGACTCGTAATGAGCCTGGTAGTTTGACGGGGTGGGGGGGGGGGGGTGGGGGGGTGGCGGTGTTTGGGTTTGGATAACAAGCGTAACTGTTGTTACTGTCTGGCCAAATTAGGAAATATTTGAAAATCCATTTTCATGGGGTCTGGTGCAAAAACCAATTAGCGTCCGCAGTGTTTCTCCATGGAGACCTCAACAGGTTTCTCTGGGCCTGCTGCAGCGTTTTAACTACAGCGAGGACGAGCACTCACTCAGGTTCTGTTCCCTTTAAAGGAAATAATTAAGCAAAGTCTACTTTCAGAACAAAAAGGATAAGATAGTAATCTCAGGGTGAGATGAATGGAGAGAAAATAAACGAATTAAAGCACAAAAGAAGTTTGTATTGGACCGTTTAACCCTCATCTCCCCTGCGAGAGTCTTTATTCACCCTCCGTTTGCCCTTTGTACTGAAAACGTATGCGAGAGAGAGAGAGAGAGAATGAGAGAGAGAGAGAGCGAGCGAGCGAGCAAGTGTTTATCCCAAGCCATCTTTCCTTCCTTAAAGTATTCAGATCAGCCTTCATGCCAACAGTCCATTCCACCCCCTCTCTCTCTCCCGCACTCTCTCTTTTCTCTCTAGTATTCTCTTCAGTCTCCACACAACGTCAACAGGCCCCTTTTTTTCCATCTCCATGGGAACCTCTTTATAATGTCAGCTTATCTGCATATCAGAGCTGCACAAAGAGAAGGAAATAAAAAGGCCTCTGTGAACAATGCAAATCTCACGGGCTTTTCTCCCAGCGCTGCAATCCAGATAGCCCTGAACGGTAGCATACGTTGATGATCTCACGCTAACGACACCCAGAAATCCAACCAAAAGCCTCAAACAGCCAGCAAATTGGATTAAAAGGAAAAAAATCCAAAGAAAAAGAAACCCCACAACATTTAATTAAGTTAAACATTACTGAGATATCTGCCGTAATCTGATCCTCCTGAACGGTGCCTCCATCTTTTCCGCTAATCTCTATTTTCCGCTAATTTTCGTAATCCGTCTGTGGAGCCTCAAATAAAATTTGGAGTTGTTCAAGGCGTGACATTTCTTTAATTTAGGGGAATGGGAACATATTTTTGGGTGAGTACGCTGTCATGTCATGGGACCTGAAAGAACTCACCTAGCAACTTTGGTCACGTTAGCGAGCTAGCAAAACATTGCACATCACTAAACAGAATCAAGTGCAAACATTCTGACATTTGCTAACTCACAACAATGTTCTAGGTGATTAGATGTATGATGAGAAGATTTTAAGTGATTTGATTGACACCTGCAGCTGTAGTAGTAGAAACTGTTTGTAATCTTGCGAGTAGCTGGTTAGATGGCGATTAGCATAGAATTACTCTGCTAATCCAAGTTATATGATATGCATTCCCAGTCTTTCCAGTGCTAAATATCCAAACGTACTTTATTCACTTGATTGTTTTCCATTATGCGTTTCCAGTACGACGGGTGCCTCCCCGTTTCTCCATCCCACCCAGTGATCAGGAGGTGATGCCAGGGGGCAGCACCAATCTCACCTGTGTCGCCGTGGGAGCTCCGATGCCATTTGTCAAGTGGATGACTGGAGAAACAGAGCTGACCAAGGAAGAGGAGATGCCCATTGGGCGCAACGTGCTGGAACTTACCAACATCCGTAAGTCGGCTAACTACACCTGCGTGGCCATGTCCTCTCTGGGAATGATCGAAGCCACGGCGCAAGTTACAGTCAAAGGTAAGAGTTTCGAGCTTTTTGTCTTTAATGGCCTTCAGTTTGAACAATAAGCAGAATAAACGTTGTCATTCCTGTTCCATGGTAACGTTGGTAGTTATGTTGCCTGGATGCGACTATAATAGGTCTTTTATCTCACGATATCTTAAGTTCAAACTGGTAAACTTTTTCAAAGAATCAAGAGAAAGGAACCGTTAACAACAAGACACAATTCTGTAGAGAGGAAACCTGTAGCCTCGCAACACTCGCAGTTTTGCGATTAGATGACTAAAGACACGGATAAGAGGAAAGAATCTACACTTATAGCAGTTCATTTCTTCCACTTTCAGGAAGGCTTATTAAAAAAAAAAAAAAAAAAATGCCCGAGTGTGTGTAAATATCCCCACCACTATTAATTGGTGCTCTATGGCGGTAGAGCTTGGCACAGATACTTGGTGTTCCGGGATAAGGGATTGCATGGTGTTGTGTGAGAAACACCTCATGGACAAACGTGAAGCTGCTCATGCCAAGTGTAGAGCTGGAGGAAACCCCAATTATCATGTGTGATGATGATGGTGATTTTTATTTAGTAAAGAAAAGATACAGGCAGTCGTTTTTTTAAGAGTTTTATTTACTGATAATATGAAGAACATTTTTACCGTTGCCCAGAAACGAGCAGGCCACGCTTGTGCTCATGTTTATATGTATCATGTGACTACAACAATAATACGGGAGTTGTTATATTGGCGATAGAGGTGCGCGTTATAGCATCGTGCTACAACTAGTCTAAACTAAATTCTAACGGACCTGAGAGACGACGCCTCATGCTAAAACTTATGCGGTCGCTAACTTTCATTAGCATTCATTAGCAACTAGAGTTCATGAGCAGAAACTCGTATAGCTCTCTACAAAAGGAAACACGGAAACGGGTCCTTACCACTCTGAGCTCACTTCCGTGGTTTATTTTTTCTTTTGAAAAACTTTTGTGCGATAAATAAACAAACATAAATAAAAATGTCTGACTGAATTTTTTGTAGGTTTTGACAGGAAACAATAACTTATACCTTTTTAGGCTTTGCACCACCATGACTCAAGGATGAACTGGTCATAGGAGGTCATAGGTCAAATGTCAAGGTCACTGCAGCCTCATGGGTCCATTATTGTGAACGCGATATCTTAAGAACAGTTTGAGAGATTTGCTTCAAACTTTGCACAAATGTCCAACTTGACCCAAGGGTGAAATGGTTCGATTTTTAAGTTTGTAGGTCAAGGGTAAAGGTTACTGCGCCATTACCGCACAGAGACGTATAACCTGACAGTAGCTCTAGTTTTCCAAACCATTTTATCTTACTAGGGTTGCAAGGAGGGTGGAGCCTATCTCAGCCATCTCTGGGCGAAGGCCGGGTACACCCTGAATGGCTCGCCAGTCCATTGCAGGGCCAACACGTTCAATGTGCATGCCTTTACACTGTGGGAGGAAACTGAAGTACCTGGAGGAAACCCACAGAGGCACAGAGAGAACATAATTAACCTAACCTGGAAACGCTTTTGGTATAATGAATTAAAACAAGAAGAGAAATGGTTAATTAAATTAAGGTCGCATAGGTCACCGGGATCTGTTTTAAACTAGCGTTTAGACACTACAATTTTCCCAAAATCAAAAGGCTCCACCTCAAAAAAAGGAACGGGTATGCTGTGAGTCCAGTCTATAAAGCATCTGATTCTTTTTGGTCCGCGAGCGTTAGGGACGTTGGAAAGCTCGTGGGAGAGAACAGTGTGCTTCAGCTTGTTGCCCTTTCGATGATTCAGAGCTTGTATTTGCCTACAGCAAGTGTACAGAGCAGACCTGAGTGCGTTTCAGTCCCACTGGACACCAGGACTCACGCTAGCAACCCGCTAACGCTATTGATCGCACTTTGCACTTCAACAATCAATAACGGCTCAGAGAGAGTCGCCGACGTTTATCTAAAGTCCAATCGCGAGTTCTTAATGACACGAGGATGTGTGTTCCCGACGCGCACACTCGCCCTTTTTACTTGTACTCTCTCTCTCCCTCTCACTCTCTCACTCTCTGTCGAGCTAAGTTAGATTTCTCTTGCTCTTTGCGATTCTTCTGTCTCTGAAAGTCAATAAAATTGATTAGGAATGGGTCTCTGTCACCAAGCAAAGTGTCACTGCTAAGGAATGTAAAGTGTCATTCGGCGTGTGATGAAAATATACACAATTTTTTGTTTCATCATTATTTACAATATTAGCATTAGCTGTAGTGGTTAGCACATCCCTCCCACAGTAAAAGAGTCCCGGGCTTGGCAAAGGCATTTCTGTGTGAGGTTTGCATGTTTCCCTGCGTTTGTGTGGATTTCCTCTGGGTACTCTGGTTTCCTCCCACAGTCCAAAGACATACACAGTAGGCTAATTGTCTGTTCGTAATTGCCCCTTGGTGTGAGTGTGAGTGGTTGTTTGTGTGTTGCCCTGCAATGGACTGGTGGGCCGTTCAGAGTGTACCCCATTCTCGCCCTGAGTTGGCTGAGATAGCTGGTAGCATTAAGCACATCAGAAAATGAATAAATGAATGAATATGATATTAGCATTAGCATGGTTATGTGTTTTTTAACATACTACCATGTGGTCGCTGTACAATAGAAAGAAATTACAAAATATCATTAAATTATTAGATATCTTGACGCTAGCTAGCTAGGAAATTCTAGCTTGCATTACAGCAAAGGACTGTTATCGTCATTAGTCAAACACATCAGTTTTGAATGTGTCTGGATCCTTCATCTCTTCTCCGTCTCCTCAGCTCTCCCCAAACCGCCCACGTCTCTGACTGTAACCGAAACAACGGCGACCAGCATCACGCTGACGTGGGACTCTGGCAACCCAGAACCTGTCTCCTACTACATGATCCAGTACCGTTCCAAAACCTCAGATAACAGCTACCAGGAAGTGGATGGCGTCGCTACAACTCGCTACAGCATTGGCGGGTTGAGTCCGTACTCGGAGTACGAGTTTCGCGTCATGGCAGTGAACAACATCGGCCGTGGTCCACCCAGCGACGCGGTCGAGACTCGCACCAGCGAACAGGCGCCTTCGTCTCCTCCACTACACGTTCAGGCACGCATGCTGAGCTCCAGCACCATGCTGGTGCAGTGGAAACCTCCGGAGGAACCGAACGGGCAGATCCGCGGATATCGCATATATTACACGACCGATCTGGATGCACAGCTCAGCACCTGGCAGAAGCACAATACTGACGACAGCCGACTGACCACCATCTCTGGATTAACCACCAACGTCACATACGGTCTCCGGGTGCTGGGATTCACTTCTGTAGGAGACGGACCTCCGTCTGACGTCCTGCAGGTCAAAACGCAACAAGGAGGTTGGTGTTCTTTTCATTCTTAATGTTTAATCAGGTTTATAAAAATCTTTGAACTTTGAAGTTTGGCACTTCTGGAGCTACGAGGTGTTAGCATTTCACTCAACTTCTGACAAAAATCCCAAACAATTAATCAAATAGTTTCTAAACTACAATCTTTAGGAATAAGGTTATACCTCAGAACTGAGTCACCGAATGGGTGCTGATGAAGACTCGAACTTCAAACAATCAACCAAACAATTAACCAACTAAACAAACAAACAACTAACCAAATAACCATCAAAACAACTAACCAACCAACCAAATAACCAACAAAACAACTAACCACCCAAACAAACACCTAACTAACCAACCAAATAACTATCAAAACTAACCACAAAAACAAACACCTAACACACTAACCAACCAGACAAACAAACAATTAATCAGGCAACCATCCAAATAACCACCCAAACAACCCAAAGAAACAACCCAAACACCTAAACAATCATACCTCGCCTTGTCTTACTTCTAGATATTTCTATTAACTAAAACTGGTGGAAGAAAAACATCTAAACTTCTACCAGTTAAAGTAAAGTTTTCTTTCAGTGCATGGTTCAACTTTTCAACTTCAATCATTACGATTTTTGTTTTGTCTCAGCTCAGAGAGATGTAGCCTTTTATAGACCGAAAAATGAATAAACACAGCAAGGATCTGGGGCCTGTGTGTGTGAGTGTGTGTCTGTGTGTGTGTGTGTGTGTGTGTGTGTTGCAATGTTTAAAGCTTGTTGAAGTGATTTCCATTGTCGTGACACGAGCGAGATTTGTCTGCGCTCTGGATTGAATAAATATACATGTTTACTAAAGGAAATAAAAAACGCATCACAGAGACGAGGGCGGATTTGTTCAGGTTACGAGTCAGAAAAGATGGATCTGATTTTGCTTTTAGAAAGGTCAGAGTGCTATAAATGAACGTCTGTCTCAGTTATAGTCTGTCGTTTCTGGAACTCCCTAAATCTTAAAATAAATAAATACAAATCATTTAAGTCAAAGATACATAAAGTTTGAATTGAGAATATGATCATCATCCAAGAACAAATTCTGCTTTCCAGTTCAATTTTAGATGGAAATATTGGGGGCGGGGCCTAGAAGACAATACTAAAAAAAAACTAAGCGATTCCTGTTTTTCAAGATGGCCGCCATTAAAATGTCCCAGTCTTTTTTAAGATTCTAGAAATGAACGTGAGTTTGTGAATAAAATAATTTGCCTGGCTTCTTTAGCCAACATGTTAGCATCCTCTGCAATTGTAACTAAAGCACTGAAGCAATAGAAGTAGCTGAACCCTGGCGAGGGAGTGGCCAAATTTGGCGTACGATGTCTGTAATCAAAGACTTGAAGAATGGCTAATTGGATGTTGGTTGATTTCTTTTCTTGCTAACCTTCTTTCTTTCTTTTCTGTACGACCTGTAGTCCCAGCACAGCCTTCTGGATTTGAGGCAGAAGCCGAATCCGACACCAGTATCCTCCTAAAGTGGCTCTGGCCCGTTCAAGAACCAATCACTTTGTATGAGCTGCATTACTGGGAGACCGGATCTGACAACAAGGTACGTTTGTTGTTGTACGTATGTTGCCAAATCTCAGCAGTAACAGCACTTCTTATTTATTATGGTTTTCTCTTTGAGCTCGACTCTTATTGGTCTGTGTGTGGACGGTTATTGAAACGTACATGTTGAATTGTTGAGCTATACAAAGAGAAAGGGTTGGGGGCGATGACGTTGTATTCGATGTCTACTGACAACAAATCTGCAGATTTGAGTCTTGGCAAAAATTCACCCTCCATGTGGAGGAGACGTGGGTAAAATCGGCTCCGTGTTGAGAGCAGATGCCTTTTCAACGCTCTGATCGTTCGCTGTTCCGGCTCCAGCGAAAATGTGGCTGTGGAGTATAGGGGTGTGACCATGAATCAATATGGCAGTGCATCAAGATTAAAAAGAAAAGAATTTAAACATCCCCGCAGCTTAAGTGCTATCATTTTTATCCAGGTGCACTTGTTTTAATTGAACAGATTACTTCTATATTAAATTAAAAAATTCGTTCGCATGATGGGACGTTTCCAGACAGGAAATGGGGGATGGGGTAGGGTGTCAAATTTTTCATTTAAAAATTCTATAAATATGCAAATTGAAATCCTGCCCCTTCCCACTTATCTTATCTCACCCCTTCCACAAATAAGATCTGTAGCCCTTACTCATTCAGATTATTGAGAATTATGCAGCAGAAGTGTTTGTGAGTAAAGTTACATTTTTGTCAATCCCTTGTCTTAATATTAGCATGACTAGCATAATGCTAGTAGTGCTAGCAGGATCAAATTTATCATCAAGGCTTTAATATATTTCCTGAGCGTTTGTTGAGTCTCCGCCTCCTGAGATTCCACATTTGCATACTTTAAAAAAACCCTGAAGGTCGTTCGGTCTCTCATATGAGACGGTAAGATACGGATGTCTTTGAAAAGTGAATAAAGGTGAAAAAAGGTGTTTCATGTTCTTTTTTCGTAGATCCGTGTCACCTTCATCCCGGCTGGGTCGTACATCGTGGAAGGCCTGAAGCCAGACACTCTGTACAAGTTCTCCCTTGCTGCACGCTCCGAAATGGGCCTGGGGGTCTTCACTAAGCCCATTGAAGCCAAGACCGCTCAGTCCAGTGAGTACTATGCTCTTTCCTCCTGTTATATCAGCTGCTGATCAGGGACAGCTGTATATACAGACCCCTCTCCCTTTTCCTTTCCTGCTTCTTGTAATAATGATCTCATTTCCCTGATCCAGGGAACTCTCCCGTCCATTGACAAGGGTGGAAGGTACATTTCAGTGCATTCTTGTCACTGTTATTTCGGTAACAGTTGAAACAGCTGTAACGTCTCTGGAATGTTAACAACCAGAGTAGTAGAAATTAAATTCCTGTGCTTGTTGCTATGTTGATAAAAAATTTTTTTTCATATTTTTATACAATAACGTGTATTAATATAAATATTTAAGGATGTTGTTTGTCGTATATACTACATCAAAATTGCGTGATCTGATTGGTTCACAATTTTGAGATAATAGACATTATCCATTTGGGATAATGTTGGAATTAATTAAAAGTGTAAAACTGAAGCATAAAATTCTCGATTTAGTTTATATATATATAAAATTAGTCTCAGTGTTACGTCTCGGGGACGATTCAGTGATATCCAGTGAATAATCATTTATTTTGTGTTCCTGAGGAACAAGGTATGAGAGTAAAAGTAATGCTGCATAGGTGTTTAATAAATGAATAAATTGATTGATTGATTAATTAATTAAGCTGTTAAACATGAGCCAACATCATCTGTTTGAGGATAATAATTGCACTTTCTGTCAATAAAGCACAGATGTAGGCTTTGAGCTTTGAGACAAACTTAAACAGTGCAAGTGTAGCTGAAAATAAAGAACATTCACGCCGTGTCGCAGCTCCCATCTCATACTCTATCATTCATCACTAAAATAAAACCCAATTCGATTGTCTGTGAGAATACCGTCCTGCTCCGTAAACGTCTCGGCTGCAGCAGCAGAGCTTTTGTAGTGTGCTGACATAAAGACGAGAGTGAAATAGAGGATGGATGACAGATAGACAGATCGCTGAGTCGTCCGCGTTAGCACACTGTCATTTTGTACATATTATATGTTTTTGACAGTACTTCTGCTAATTAAAAAATGAGAGAAATAACAATCTGAGACGTTGAACATCTCAGTCCCCGAGGGGAAATAATCCTGGATGGTGAACAGGTTGCCAGATTTTTTTGCAATCTTTTTTATATTTTTAAAAAATATATTAAAAATTGATAAGTGACAGCTTTTAAATTTGAACAAAAGTGTTCACACTGGAGACTCCTTCCAGATAAAAGAGCTATTACTATAGCAAAGGAAATGAATTGATATTTTAACTGATCAGGATCCAGATTTCAGTATGTGATTTAAACAAACAAACAAACACATGACTACTACAAACAATACACAAACATGTTTCATTATATATCTTATTTTATATTACCAGGGTATTTAGATCACCAAAACTTGGGTAACAATATCAGAAGAGAAAAACGTTACTCTACCAAAAAATATACAAAAAGGAAGAATAAAACAGTTGTTAAAATAAAAAATAAAAGTAAAATATCTTCAGTCCAGTTCTGTTAAGAAGCAAAACGCCCAGCATGACAACCCTGATAGTCGTTATCCTTCCCTTCCACTCTCTGGTTATTAACAGCAATGCTGGGGGTTTTTTGTTTGTTTGTTTTGTTTTTTGTTTTGCTGTTTTATTTATCTTATTGTCCATTATTTAGTACATTCTGTATCTTATTTATTTATTACATTTTTATTTATTTAAAGAAGAGCATGAACATGTGCCTTTTGTTCTGCTTAACTCATCGATTATAGATTCGTTATTGTTCAGCGGAGATTTCATGACTTATGTTATTTATTTATTTTTTTACTATGATTATTATTATTATTTTTATTTTTATTATTATTATTATTTATGTGTGTTGCCTGTTGTTTTTTTAACACCTCTGGGCTGCAGAAAGTTAGCCAGATTCATCTGTGCATCATTTTGGTACTCGTTAATATAAATTTGGCCTTTTGTTGTGATTGCCTTAAAGGAGCGAAGATAACTGACCAGCTAAAACACACACACACACACACACACACACACACACACACACACACACACACACACACACACACACACACACAGGTTGACTGGTTGACACTGATTATTGCAACAGTTTATCATTTTTATGAGCATTTGTGCAAAGACAGAAGAGGAATAGCCAACATCCTGTGACAAGGATGTGAATGACTGTGTGTGTGTGTGTGTGTGTGTGTGTGTGTGTGTGTGTGTGTGTGTGTGTGTGTGTGTGTGTGTG
>JAOUQZ010000022.1:1119327-1141827 GCA_028564935.1 Neosilurus hyrtlii
TCCAGGGTGTACTCTGCCCTCGCCCAGAGTCGGCTGAGATGGGCGCCAGCCTCCCCGCTACCCTAATTAGGATTAAGCGGTTCAGAAAATGAATGAATGAATTAATATATATATATATATATATATATATATATATATATATATATATATTCATTTTAATTGTAATTAAGTGTGTGGACATCTGGACCCCACTGCTTAGACTGCTGCCCACGCAAACTGACCCCAGATCAATTTTATAAATATAATTAAACTATTAATTATAAGTTAAAATATTAATAAGTACAACTACTACTAATAATAATGTATGGTTTTATGTACCAAACTTAGTGTGTAAATACATCTGAGGATGGCAGAGCATCACTTACCTGTTTCATGACCTTCGAACACCAACACAGAAAATCCCCCTCTGGAGCATGTCATTCACTTAATGTTCTGAATGGACATAGCCTTCACATCTTGCATCAGCTCATGGTGGGGAGTGTCTGTGTACCATGGACATATTGTAGTTTTATATATATATATATATATATATATATATACACACACACACACACACACACACACACACACACACACACACACACACACACATATATATATATAAATAAATACTAAACCCAAGGTCCTGAAGTCGTGATCTGTGTTCAACATGTAAAAATTTTAAATAATTGTAGTGTTTGTGTTAAACGATGCCTCACATTTACATCTCCTAATATAAATTGTAATATTTATGTCATTAAAGGGGATGTGTCACGATTTTTTACCTAAATTTAGTTGCTTAGAATTCACGTAAATATGCAGTAAATGTCCGAAATGCGAATATATTTAATAATAAAAAATAAAAAAAACATTTTAACTCACAGCTCAAAAGAAATTCATAATATGGAGCAATTGGAAATAGATTACAGCATGAACGTTTTTCATGAAATTTACATTTATATAAAGAGCTTTGTGTTGTTTCATACAGCATTAAAGTTATTTAGACCACTTTAAAAAAAAATCACACCGTCCCTTTAATAGTTTATAGGTTTCTTTTCTACAGCAAAACATTAATATCGGTATTTCCATGTGACATACAGTATATTATGGTTGCGCCAAACTGTCAGTCGGAGGTGCTAGACTTGATACTGTAGCCAAGAAAAATGAGACACGCCTATTATTTATTCAAACTCCGCCCCCTGTGTGTAAATCTCAGCTCTAAATATGGCTATTAAAAAGTTATGGTGTGTTTCTATTCTGTAGAGGTGAGAGGTGTGTGTGTATGTATGTATGTATGTATGTGTGTGTGTGTGAGTGTTTTTCCTCTCACAGTTTCCCCCAGCACCTGCTAGCACATTAGCCGCACTATCTGCAAGTGCGTGAACGTCCGTGCCGTAATTACTCAGCTGATGTGCTAATTACCCACATGCCCTGTTTTTCTCACAAACAAGCCATGCCGTGTTTAGCGAGCATGCTAAACCGAGCCGGCTCAAGTGCTCGCCGCAGCTGTCGCATCTCAGTCCGCATCCTTCAGGGAACCAGCCGTTTTTAACGCCTTCCCTGCATTCTCCTGATCGCACGCTCAGTGCCTGGATTTAGCTTGTCTCCTTCGCATCTATGAAGGGGTTTCTGTTCCTGTTCCTGTTTTTTTTTTTTTTCTAAACCCAAATTATTTAACGAGCGTTAACCATGACATCACTTCCTGTTTCACAGGAAGCGGGCGTCTCCATTGCCGAAAGACGAACACCTGAGCGGGGTGAAGGACTCCCTCCTGGCTAACTCGTCTGACCCTGTGGAAATGAGGAGAATCAACTATCAGACGCCAGGTAGGTTTTCTTTCATCACAGATTTGTCACCGTGGATTCTCTCACGATAATAACAGCACTTTGTTAATTTTTTTAATCAACATATGTTTTTAAGAAGCATGTTCCATACAACATTTAACATTAACAAAATTTTTAACATACCAGACTTCATTGATGAGTCCTCTTACTTATTAAGCTTTTTAAAATGACCTTGTTTGCACGTGTAGTGAATGTGTAGTGAATGTGTAGTGAATTAGCATACACTGCGTACTAAAAATACACAATTTTAAAAAAGTGTTGAGGTAGTAACACCGTTGTGGTAGTAACAACAGCGCTGAGATTGCAACAACAGTGTTGAGGTAGCGTCGATGGTGTTAATGCAGCAACGATAGCGTTGACCTACCAACAGCGGTGTTGACGTAGCAATGACGGTGTTGAGGTAGTAACAGCGGTATTGAAATAGTAGTGATGTTGTTGAGGTAGTATTAACAGTGTTGAGGTAGCAACAACGGTGCTGATGTAGCAGTGATGGTGTTGACGTTGCAACGATGGTGTTCATGTAGTAACGATGGTTTTGATGTAGTAAAATAAATGATGTTCACTGCAAAAGTTCTTTTTTTCCTTTGTTTGTTTTTAACTGGGTGTGTAATGCTGCGCTGTTAGATTGTAAACACAGGCGCGTTTTTTATTTATTTTAACACGACGCTGCGGTGAAGAGTTTTTATTCAGCCCGAGTGTCGTCTCGATTCATTTAGCAACAATAAATGGGTTTATTTTAAGAAATGATTCATCAAACAGCTCCCATCTTCCACTTTAACTTTCATCTCTCTCCCTCTCTCCCTCTCTCTCTCTCTCTCCCTCTCTCTCTCTCTCTCCCTCTCTCTCTGTATACTGTGCCATTTTCTTTTCATTGTAAGCCCACTGGGACTAATCGCGCCTAATTTATTTCTAAAATTCCATTTCTCCCTCTCCTCTCTCCTCTTCTCTCCTCTTCTCACCACTCTCTTCTTCCCTTCTCTCCTCTTTTTGCCTCTGCTCTCTTTTTCTCTCTCCTCTCCTCTCCTCTCCTGTTTTCTTCTCTTCTAAACGAATGCCTTTAATGTGCATACAGACCCGTCTTTAATTAGCCGAAAGTGAATATTTTTGTTTTCCCGCTGCAGTAAAAGCCATTTAAGTCTTTAATTAGTGTGGAAGAGGGTGGGACCCCTGCTCGTTCATCAAAAGAGTGGAAAAGGACCAGCCGAGCGTTAAAATCGCTACTTTGGCCTAAAGTCACTTTTCTCCTCTTTTTTTTTAACTTCTGAAAGGTTCTCTGTTCATCATCACAATCCTTTACACAATCCTCGCCACTTCATTAGCGCTCCAGCTTTATGATTGACAAGCTGAGCGTGAAGGAGGATAAGAATTAAAGAGAGAGAGAGTCGCTACCTGCTTTATTCTCTCACTCACCCTTCGCTAACGGGTCACATGACCTCCTCGCAGGGTTATCATGGATCACGCTCGGCCTCTTTACAGCCGCAGCTGAGCAAGCGACGCCCTCCGGTGTGATGTGTCTGATTTGCACGTTATGTTACGGTGTGTACATTAGCACCGTAGTTCCTCCGTGGGTGTGTCCCGTTCCTGTTGCAGAACCGCTTACTCCTTCTAGGGTCACGGAGAGGGTGGAGCCTATCTCAGTCGGCACTGGGCGAAGGTTGGGATTCACCCTGAACACACACACAACCTTTCACACTCACACCGAGGGGTAATCTGGAACAGTCGATTAGCCTAATGTGCATGTCTTTGGATTGTGGGAGGAAACCGGAGTACTCGGAGGATACCCACAACAACCCCGGGAGTTGAACCCAGGACCTTCTTGCTGTGAGGCGGACATGCTAACCACTACACTACCATGATGTCATAATATGAATCTTCTCTGCAATATTATTATTATTATTAATAATAGTCCCTCCCCTCAGTATATCTCTGTTCTTTCTGTCCTAATATTTTCTCCGAGTCGTCTCACTTCACACACTTGTTAAATGTGTGAAGGTTAATCCGTCTTCTCTTCGACCTGCTCTTGATTTTAATTCCCATGATGTTTTCTAAGAATTCGCAGTCAGCTGTGTGTGTGTGTATGTGTGTGTGTGTGTCCCATTCTGTGTGAGAGTTGTGCTTCACCTAATTGACCGTGTTGTTGAACGTGTGACTCAGGTGTTACACGTAAACTCGACGACATCCTGCGTGTCTTGTAGTCAGTGTTTGAAACATTGGATCTCAGGCTGGCGTACGCGAACACGACTCTCAGCCGTTGATCCCGCGGTTCGGAAACTTGAAATTGATAGTTCTTTATTTTTCTTCTCCTTTTTTTTCCTCTTTCCATCTTCTCTCTGCAGGTCCCAGCACTTCCTGCTGCCCCGATACTCCAAGTTAGTTCCTGCTGTGTCTCTGCACGTTCCCTCGTAGCTCTGTTCTGTTCAGCTTCTTCATCCGCTTCTCTCTCTATCTCTCTCTCTCTATCTCTCTGTCTCTCTATCTCTCTCTATCTCTCTCTATCTCTCTCTTTGCTATCTCTCTGTCTCTCTTCCTCTATCTCTCTGTCTATCTCTCTCTCTGTATCCCGCTGTCTTCTGTCTCTCAGCACCACATCAATCACCAGTGCCATTTCTCCCGGCCTGCTTTACATCACCCCGCACTTTATTACTGTTTTGTGCCTGGCAGTAACGTCGGCCTGTTTTAGACGGCCGCGGGGGAAACTGTCCGCCATCGAACTACTTTTCTGAAGATTCACAGCCAAACATTTCAGCAGCAGGATAAATCATGTGTCTGTGAACAGTTTTTATGAAAAGTACAAAATATCAAATAATTAATTTCATTTCAGTTTCCAGCATTTTTATTCACGCTGAATTAAACCCTCCACATCAAAGAACTTTCAAAATGTTTTATTAATTTATTTTTTTAAAAAGTTTCCCCAATTTTAAAAAGCAAATGTTTGGGTGGGGTTTTTTTTTTAATCAGTTTTAATTTTATTAAAAAAGTTACAAAATAACTTTTCTGTTGCCTGATGTGCTAATCAATAGTATTTAGATTTGTTTATATCGGTAAAAAGATATAGTTCATATTTATATTTGTTGCCCTAAATTTTGCACATGTGTAAATGTTTGTTCGTTACTCTTTCTTTTATATATTTTTTTCTTTAAAACAGCACAAACATTTGTGACGTCTTTATTTACAGTTACATTCATGTGGATAAGTTAAATAAAAGTTCTTGTACGCATTTTAAATATTACAGTAAAACAACACATTTATACATTAATTAATATTTAAATTAGTTTCACACTCTAGCTAGCTAAAGTTATGAGTTAACAGCTAAGTTTCCTAGTTAGATGTTAAAGTTACAAGTTAGAAGCTAAAGTTATGAATTAAAAGCTAAAGTTACGAGTTAGAAGCTAAAGTTACGAATTAGAAGCTAAAGGTATAAGTTAACAGCTAAAGTTTCTAGTTAGAAGCCAAAGTAACGAATTAGAAGCCAAAGTTACGAATTGGAAGCTAAAGTTACGAGTTAGAAGCTAAAGTTACGAATTGAAAGCTAAAGTCACGAGTTAGAAGCTAAAGTCACGAGTTAGAAGCTAAAGGTATGAGTTAGAAGTTAAAGTTACAAACTGGAAGCTAAAGTTACGAGTTAGAAGCTAAAGGTAGTGAAACATTTTCTTGGTGCGAATTTAAATGTAACTAATTTTAGGTAAATTAAAACTGGAAAACTGTAGGAATTATGTTGTACATTAAAATTAGTTTTATAATAAATATCTATAATGTAAAAGTACTGATTTCAGATATGACATGCTAGTTATTAGTGATGTAAGTAAAACAGGGGGAATTAATGATTAATGCACAAGTCATTACGCTGGTTGCTGTTTTAGCTGAAATTTGTAGAAATTATATTGTAAACGTTTTACAAACAAAATGTTGATATTTGATAGTTTTTAAAATCCATTTTTAAAATAATGTCATAGAGCATAAATCATAAAGTCGGGAAGGTTGTAAACGTATAGAGATTATTCTGAGCTCGTGACTAGAGTTTATGTAGGCAAAGTTATGAAGTATTTATGCACACAATTCCGCCGTCGTGGTTTCGTATTAAACAACTCAGTTCTTGGATGCATTCTAGCTGATCACAGCAATCCTTATTAAAGAAAAAAAAACCCTGCGTTCTGCCATATATTCAAGATCTTGTTTATACCACGTTTTCCCCCTACACTCTAATTCTCTTTATCAGATTCAGGCCTCCTCCTTGTTTTCTCCCTTAATCGTCCTCCTTCGCTTTCTAAAAAAAAAAAAAAAAAACACGACATGAGTGAGGAATGCTCCCAAATCCAATTAAACATTCTCAGCCTCGGCCGAGTTCAGAAATGCACAGAAGATTAGCTATAAATCATCTTATACCTGCCGACAGAAAATCTGGTGCGAACTGGAGAGAAGTGAAGATAGGAGTGAGTGCAATTAATAATCCATTCATCACGAGGTGGGTAAAAAACTAAAATCAGGAAATAGACAGTGTTATGGCTATAACGCCGATGATGTCATCAGTCAGACAAGATATGTATGAAGTTTGCTTCTTTGATTTTGCGCTAAAGCTACAAGAGCTAAAATAATTTGAAGCAGCATGACGTGGTTCTGGTTGCTTTTAGGATATCACTTTAAGGACTTTTACTGTTCTAAACAAAAATAATCAGTATAAATTTACATGTAACATCTGGCATTCGGGATATCAGTAGTTTGGTGTTTGATGTACTATGACTGGTCTCGTTTATCATGTGAAAATTCTGTGGAGAAACTAAATGTAAATGTGCAACGTACACTGTATATGTAAAAGAAATGTAAATTTGTAAATCCTTTTCCAACAATTTTCTTCGCAGTAATGACAACAAGGGTTCAAGCAGTATTCATGGACCATTTACATTTAACCCCTCCCACATATATCCATATAAGGAGGTGCTTACAGGGAACAGAAAATGACTAAACCTTGAAATACCATAGTTATTGTGCAAAATCTTCCAATAACTCAACTCAGCCACCGCAGCACACCAGCTACCACACGCAAACACGCCTTCTGTCCAAATTCACAGAATCATTGTGTAATTAAAACAAGAATCTCATTAACAGTTCAGCCGTATGAAACTGAAAGATCTGAAGCTGTAAAAAAGCCAACGAATGCTTTCTCACCTCAGATTTCTTGTGTAAACGCCTCCTCCAAGAATTTACAAATAAACTCCAGCATCAAATCCATAAAATTAACATTATTATTATTATTATTATATTAATATTAATAATAATATTTTTTGTTATTATTATTCATTCATTTTCTGAACCACTTAATCCTAACTAGGGTTGTGGGAAGGCTGGTGCCCATCTCAGCTGACTCTGGGCGAGTGCGGGGTACATCTGAACAGCTCGCCAGGCCATCGCAGGGCTATTATTATTATTATTATTATTATTTTATCAATAAAATAGATTCTGTATTGATCAGAAAGCATGATAGGCTTCTTTAATTCAACCAAATTTACACAAATTCTACTCGTAGGCCACTAATCTCAGATTTTTATTTTAATTATTTGTTGTTGGTTTTTTTTTTCAGTGAATAAATATGGAGGTCCCAGCAGGTCATATTTACAGATATTATGTTCAAATAGTTAAACAAATGCCTTTATCATTTTTATACGGGATATGTGGTAATAAACACGAAAACAAACTACAAAGAAAACTAAAAAATACTTTAAAACCACATACAAGGACCCGGGAGCTTCTACAATAAGCCACCACTAGAGGGGCGCCATCCTGGTTTATGTTTCTAATTAAGAATGTAAGAATATCATGAAGTTCGGTGTTAAAATATATGGTGGATATTTATTATGATATCGCTGACTTGAAAGCTTCTGCTCATTTACTGCATGTTAGCATCATGACATGCTAACGCTCCAGTCCTCTCCACTTTACTCTCTCTCTCCCTCTCTCTTTCTCTCTCTCTCTCTCTATCTCTATCTTTCTCTTTATCTGTGGGTATATTTCCATCCAAATGTTCAAAAATCTTTTTAGCAAGATTCTATAAAATAATACAAACAAACGCAAGCAATTAGCATTAGCATCAACAATAGCAATTTTGTTGACATGATGTCATCAAGATGCCACAAGAACACTGTAACGGTCATAATTCATTTTAATCTTTTATTTGCTTTCTATTCCTACGCAGTGCTGGGGCTTAGTGAGTTATCTTTCATCGTTATGATTCAGATCAACGGTACTCTTCTAAAATGTCATGTGACCAAATGACGTGCGGGAAATTAATCGTGATTTGGCAGGAATGTTGTATGATGCGAATCAAATCGCTACATCAAAATATTGAATAAAATAAATAGGATTAAACCTGGGCGTGGCTTAACATTTTAATAAGCACATACTCTTGTGAGTTTCTATTTTCGGATGGGTTAGCCCCGCCCATCCCTAGTAGCCATTGTTGCAGTGTTTTTCCAGTGGAATTTGTTTCCAAGCAGTTGGATGGAAAATATCTTTTTTTTTTTTTTGTCTTTGTCTTTTCTTTATTCGATGCTTGACATCACACCTCAGCACAGCACGTCTCCACGCCCTCCATGGCAGCCTCGTGCTCATCACCCTGCCCCGCCCCACAGCGATGCGGCGAATGTTATCCGTCCTTCTTGCTCATCACTTCTTTCTTTTCTTTTCTTTCTTCTCCAGGCATGAGAGAACATCCTCCCATCTACGTATGTGAGCTGGCCAACCACATCGATCACCTCAAAGCCAATGACAACCTGCGGTTCTCACAGGAGTACGAGGTAGTAATTAATTACACACTCATCCCTCCCCCACCCCCAACCCAAACC
Organism: Neosilurus hyrtlii; assembly: GCA_028564935.1. Classification (NCBI taxonomy): domain Eukaryota; kingdom Metazoa; phylum Chordata; class Actinopteri; order Siluriformes; family Plotosidae; genus Neosilurus; species Neosilurus hyrtlii. Next base: position 1,127,987 of record JAOUQZ010000022.1, read on the forward strand.
CACACAGATTCATCATTTCTTTATAACGTCAATCACCCAAAAAGTTTTATCCTCCTTCTGCTTATTCCATTTAACCCCGTGGTTACAATTTTTAATTTTATTTATTTAAAATGCCGAACTGAAACTTCAATACACTCTTTTTCTTTTCTTTTTTTCACTCTTATAACTCCCTATATTTGAAACATTGCATTTTTTATCATAACAAAAAAAATCTGCCATAATTAAGGTTTTTTTTTCTCCAGTGAGAAACTGAAAAAATTTTCTGCTTGTTAAATAAAAATTAATGTTCGTATCACTAAGAAGGGAAAGAAACAAAACATGAAAAACCCCACTGCACCAGCTCTGTGTTGATTAATGATGAATTCTTTTTTAAGTATTATTCCATAATTCAGGTGTTTTGTCTGGTTTGTACCTTGATTGTCTGTCTCTCTCTCTCTCTCTTTTTGCGCTTCAAACACTTGTTCTGACTGTTTTGACAGGATTTCGCGTTTGCGCTTGTACAGATGTATGTTTTCAGTGGCGTGCTCCTGCGGGTTCACCTCACGGTCCTGATTAGCAGAGAGCAAGCTTTGATTTCTAGTTTTGAGACATTCAAAAAGAGTTAGATATCACTTTATTTGCACGCCACTCAAATGCCACTCGAGGCTGAAACACGCATAGCATTGCTGAAGCAGGATGGAGTCACGATGAAACTTGTCAGACTCTTTTCTGATCAGGATCAGAGTGCATCTATAGAATAAAATAAATACTCTGGGTAATGTTTCAGTTTAATATAGTATTGGATATCAAGCATCTCTGATAAGCCACGCCCATTCCAAATTTAGACAGATTGGACTGTATTTTAATGAAAAAACCTTGTGATTGAGTTGCAGATTGCATAATGTGAGTTTTTTTACTAGCTCAGGGACAGGACATGGACATTTCTAGCGATCATCTATAAAATATTAATTATAAACAATATCTGTATAATTTTTTTAAATATATAACATCATATTAATGTAAACAAGTAGAACGGACGTGATTATAATCCATACAAAGATAATAATAACAGAAAGTCATGATTTTTACATTCCAGCACACAGATCTATGGTTTTAGTCAGCAGGTTTCACTGCCAGGAAGTGATGTATTTTGCTTCCTATAAAGGAAGCCCCCCTCCCCCTTCCCGTGCTCCTCTAGAGAACAGATGGTGATCATCACGTCTGTTGGCTCTCGTTCTTCTCTCGCTGTATCTTTTTGCCCCGTTGTCTCCCACTGTTTCACACGGTCGTATCAGCCAAAGAGTGTCGCAGCCCACCTCCTCTGGCACCACCGCGACAGGAAGTGGAGTATTAGACAGAAAAACACTCGTATCGAATAACACGAGGGCCAACAGCCACACAGCGGGAAATCAGAGTCATAAACACACCAGAGGCGGTCATTTCATTTAAAGGTCATGTGACCTTTAGCGTAGCACATGCTTAATAATATGTTGGAGGATGAGGGCGTGGCCTCTGATAGTCTTTTTTTTCCCATCTACGGATGAGATGATGTTAAAGCAGCAACTCCATCTTCTGCACATGTGTGTGTGAGAGAGAGTTGGAATTAGACCTGCATGGCGTGCTGTGAGCACCTGAGATGTCAGGAGGGAGACAGCAGTGGAAACTCGCGCACTAACAAGCGCGAGAGAGCGTCAGGTGATTTTTCGTCTCGTTCTGGCACTCACTCTCTACTTCCGTCTCATTATTCACGTCTCTCAAGCTCGTCAACACCAGCGCTGACAGCTTACACTCTGTCATTTGCATTCAGGCATTGTGGTGGGTCTTGAGAGCAGCATGTGTGTGTGTGTGTCTGGGTGAGACATATTTAACTACAGGCTAAACCTCCTCCCACTAACATCCAAGATGTTGACAGTGAAATCGGCAGCGGTTATCACATAAGACCCTCATGGCATTCGTTTACTCTCATCACCTTACGGTGTTGATGTGTGTTCGTACCGTATTCAGTGAACAATATTCGGATCATCTCGCTGATATGTTTTCCAGCGTAAAACAGACGCTGGTTTGTCCCGGATTAGCCGCGCGGGTGAACAAATCTCATCCAAATGTTTGGATCGATACCGAGTAATGACACGTTCAGTGGCGTTGTCGATGCTCCTGCGCAGCCTGGTGGGTCTCTGCAGATCGATGCACCTGGTGCGACTAGGTGTCAACTGAGAACAAGAATGCCCATAAAAGGCCGTGTATCTGGGCGGATCTGTACACTTTTTACTGCAATTAACCTTTCGTAGGAATCTCCACAAACTCCGCTCTTCTAATTAGGTTTCCAGCGCCGCGGCGAATGACGGCGTCTCTTTGTCCTATTGACGTGCAGCTGTCATTTTGAGAATTGATTAAAGGAATGCGATCTTAAAGGGCTCATTAGCCTCCCACGCTCGTGTCACTTCTGCTCGGCGTCTGAAGCGACTCTGAGTCACTCGCTCTCCTGGTTTATTACTTCAGCAGGGAGTCGACTGGAAGATCAACGCTTCCTTTGTTGCACGGTGAGAGGGGTTTTATTTAACCCCGCGTCCGCGTGTACGAGAGAATGACCTGGAGAAAGCCACAGGGATATTGCGGAACTCCGTGTCACTGCATCTGAACTTTCTTTTCAAAAATGAACATCTTTTTTTATCACATAACAAACAAACTTTCACCAAAACTTCAGCAGAACGACAGGAGACGATGCAGCACCAGAAAAAAAGGATATAAAAATCTTATCTATCTCTCTTTCTCTATCACCGTCACTCTACTGCTCTCTCTCTCTCTCTCTCTCTCTCTCTCTCTCTCTCTCTCTCTCTCTCTCTCTCTCTCTCACCCTCTATCACCATCACTCTATGACTCTATGACTCTCTTTCTCCCTATCACTATCACTCTATTACTCTCCATCACACTCTCTCTATCACCATCACTCTATTACTCTATCACTCTCTCTCTATCACTCTCTCTCGCTGTTTATCACCATTACTCTCTATCACCATAATTCTATTCCTTTATCACTCTCTCTCTCTCTATCACTCTCTCTCTATCACCATAATTCTATTACTTTATCACTCTCTCTCTATCACTCTCTCTCTCTATCACCATCACTCTATGACTCTATCACTCTCTCTCTATCACCCTCTATCACCATCACTCTCTCTCTATCTCTCTCTCTATCACTCTTTATCACTATCACTCTACTCTCTCTCTATCACTATCACTCTGTTACTCTCTATCACTCTCTATCACTATCACTCTATTACCCAACACTCTCTATCACTATCACTCTACTCTCTCTCTCTATCACTCTCTCTTTCTTTCTCCATCACTATCTCTCTCTCTCTCTCTCACTCTCTCTATCCATCTCTCCTTCTCTCTCTCTCTCTCTCTCTCTAAGGCTCTCTTTCTCCATCATTCTCTCTCTCGCTACCTCACCATCTCCTTACTTACTCTGTTTCTTCCTCACTCTCTCCCTCTCTCTCTCTCATTTTCATATCTGTCACTGGTTTATTGTCCCTTTACATCTCTCTCTGTCTCCCTGTTTGTCTCTTTCTTCATCTCTTTTTCTTACTCCCTCTATATGCCTCTCTTGCTTCCTCTCTGTCCCCTCTGTCTGTCTCGCTGTCTCTCCATCCTTTTCCTTCCAATCTCTGCCTGTTTTTTTAATTGTCTATTTATTTTCTCTCTCTCCCTCTTTCTTTTTTATTCGCTCACTCTCTTCCTTTTCTCTCCCTCTTTCCTTTACTGGCTTTCTCTATCTCTTCAATTTTTCTCCTTCCATTTCCTTCCCTCATCTTATCAGTCCCTCACCCTTTCTCTTGTTCTGTCTATTTCATTCCCTCCTCTTTCTCCCTCTCTCTGACTCTTATTCATTTTTTTTCTCTCATCATTTCTCTCTCTCTCTCTCTCTCTTGCTCTCTCACCCCCCTCTCTATTACACTCTCTCTTGGTCATTGTTCTTCCAGTCCTATCCTGTCAGTAGCTCTGAATAAAGTGCAGGTCGGTCACTCCGTCACTCCATCCTGCCTCGGGGTTTGAACGACTCTGTCACGGTCACACTGCACCTGCTTCACCTTCAGCACAGAGCAGGAACATTACAACTCACACACCTGAGACACAAACACACAGAACCGAGAGAGAGAGAGAGAGAGAGAGAGAGAGAGAGAGAGAGAGAGAGAGAGAGAGATCATGGAGAGAGGGGGGGGTGGATAGAAAAATGGTTAGATAAAGGAAATCTGGAATAGGTAAATAAACAATAAAAAACAATATATATAGATGGTTAGTAGTATAAGATGGAAGTATAGATGAATATACAGATTATAGATGAAGGGATGGTTGGATATGGGTGTCATGAATATGAATGTATGGACATTGAGATACAGGACATTTGTGTTGATCTATAAATATATAGATATGGACTGAGAGTAACACAGTATGGATGGATGAATGAATGGTTGGAGGAATGAACAGTTAAAATATATAGAGGAGCTAAAAGACATTTGAACTGATAGTGGAATGGATAATTGGTCAATTAGAAAGCATATATGGATTGAAGGATGGCTAAAATGGAGGTATGGCTGGATGGATGGAGGGATGGATGGATAAATGAGAAGGATATATGGAAGCTTGTGTATTTAAGATGAGTTAAAGCATGATATACTATGGTGCAATGTGTTACATTGGGTGTTACAGTGAGATAAGAAGTGTTAGATCAGTTTACAGAGTGTAACAGCAAGATAATATGTTACAGCCAGATACAGAGAGTTACAGTGAGATACAGAGAGTTACAGTGAGATACAGAGAGTTACAGTGAGATACAGAGGGTTACAGCGAGTTACAGAGGGTTACAGCGAGTTACAGAGGGTTACAGTGAGATACAGAGAGTTACAGTGAGATACAGAGGGTTACAGCGAGTTACAGAGGGTTACAGCAAGTTACAAAGGATTACAGCGAGGTACAGAGGGTTAAAGTCGGTTACAGAGGGTTACATCAAGATATATAGTGTTATAGTGAGTTACGGAGTGTTACAGCGAGATACGGAGAGTTACAGTGATGTAGAATGTAACAGCTGGACGCATAGTGTTACAGAGTGTTACCATGAGATACAGAGTGTTACAGCAAGTTTCAGAGGGTTACAGCGGTTTACAGAGGGTTACAGTGAGTTACAGAGTGTCACACGGAGATACAGAATGTTACAGGGAAATACAGAAGGTTACAGCGAGATACAGAGTGTTACAGCAAGCTACGCTGTGTTACAGCGAGACACGCGGTGTTACAGCGAGATATGGAGTGTTACAGCAAGATACAGAGTGTTACAGCAAGCTACGCGGTGTTACAGCAAGACACACGGTGTTACAGCGAGATATGAAGTGTTACAGCGAGATACGGAGTGTTACAGCGAGATACAGAGTGTTACAGCGACATACAGAGTGTTACAGCAAGCTACGCGGTGTTACAGCGAGATACGGAGTGTTACAGCGAGATACGGAGTGTTACAGCGAGTTATGGAGTGTTACAGCGAGATACAGAGTGTTACAGAGAGATACAGTGTTACAGTGAGTTACATTTTAAAGTTACCTTTTTAAATTTCAAGTGTATACAGGATACAGGATACACTGTTACAGCGAGTTACGAAGTGTTACAGCAAGTTACATACAGAAATAGGCTTAAAATTTTAAAAGGTGAATGATGTCATATTTGAAATCCTTCTCGAACGCCTGCCTGTATCCAGGTGCTCGTAAATCCTCCACCACTTCATCTCTCATTCAGTAGGTTCACTCTTCCGAGGTGCTGGGTCGCTATAGAAACAAAACCTCTCCTAATTAAAGTCCTGCTGCATTCTGGGATACGGCTCACAGTGCAGACTCAGAGCACGCCAGAGAAAGTTCTGTGAGCTGAATTCATAAGCGAGAGTTCTGTTCAGTTTGTCACATACAATCTGCCTCTGTCTTTTCTTCCTCCCTGTTTATTCCTTCCTCTTTCTAGTCCATTGATCCCAGCCAGCAGTTCACCTGGGAGAATTCCAACATGGAGGTGAACAAACCGAAAAACCGCTATGCTAACGTCATCGCCTACGATCACTCCAGAGTCGTGCTGTCCTCTGTGGATGGTGAGAGTCAATCACTGGAAATATATGAAGAGTTTTTTTTAAAACAGATAAGTCCAATTGTTTTAATTATGAGAAAAAGTATTATTTAAAAAAAACAGTTCCAGTAGCTTTCAAAAACTTCAAATAAAGTTACTAAAAAGGTTGTTTTTCTCATAATTAAAACAATTGGACTTATCTGTTTAGATCCTGACTGTAACATTGTGGACTTGTGATAGTATAAATCTGAGTTTAAATTTAAAATCCAGTATAGATTTATTGTCATAATGATTACAATTACAATTACAAACAATATCTCTGTAGCTTAAAATAAACCTCCTGTCTAATGTTCCTGTCTTTATCCTGTCATGTTGCCAGAAGGATTCATGAAGTTAGAGTAGCAGTGAAAAAATGATAATATTGCAAACTTAAAAAAAAAGAAAAAAATCTGAACCACATGGTGGCGCAGTGGTTAACACGTTCGCCTCACAGCAAGAAGGTCCTGGGTTTGATTCCCGGAGTTTCGTTGAGAAGTTTGCATGTTCTCCCCGTGCTTGCGTGGGTTTCCCCCGAGTGTGAGTGTAAATGGTTGTGTGAGTGTTGGCCCTGCAATGGTTTGGCGAGCTGTCCAGGGTGTACCCCGCCTTCACCCAGAGTCAGCTGAGATGGGCGCCAGCCTCCCCACAACCCTAATTAGGATTAAGTGGTTCAGAAAATGAATGAATGAATGGATGAAAACTAAAAGGAATAATGCAGCATGAAATAGAGTTGCAGGTCCATTCATCTTTTTTATTTTACGTGGCTGTTAAACCACTTTAAAGGTGAAGATGAGACAGTAACAGAGTAGTTCCACAAGGTGGCGGTAATGTGCAGTAAAGTAAAAACAAAACCAGGATAAGAACAAATCACTCATTTGACAAACAGCTACATTTTAGTAGGGTCGCAGGGAGGCTGCAGACTATCTCAGCCAACACTGGGCGAAGGCAGGGTAACACCCTGAACAGTTCTTCAGACCATCACAGGGCCAACACCCCCCAAACACACACACAACATTCAGACTCACACTTAGTCTAATTTAGCCTAATGTGAATGTCTGTGGGAGGAAACTGGAGTACCCAGAGGAAAACCACGCATGCACAGAGAGAACCTGCAAACTCCACACAGAAACAGTTAGATCTGGGACTCAAACCCAGGACCTTCTTGCTGCGAGGTGGATAAAAGTAAAAAGCGGTATTTAAAAGTATTTTTAATGATGTTAAACTTTTTCGCTCTGCCTCCCCGTAGCTGTTCCAGGTAGCGACTACATCAACGCCAACTACATCGACGGCTACCGCAAGCAGAACGCCTACATCGCCACACAGGGTCCTCTGCCTGAGACCTTCAGCGATTTCTGGAGGATGGTGTGGGAGCAGAGAACCAACACCATCATCATGATGACCAGACTGGAGGAGAAATCACGGGTCAGTTCTTCACACTCGGCCAAAACCAAAATAAATCACGTCTGTAAATCAAACACCACCAGGGACAGCTTCATAGATTACACTTTACATCGATTTCATTTTTAATCTGAATTAATAAATAACTTAAAGGAGATTTAATTATATGTAGAAATAATTTTTACATTATTTATCATCCGTTTATTTAATTTGATTTCATTAACTCGACTTAGAGACGGCTCTATAAATATGAAGTCGTTCATGTGAAGCTTTCTATAAATACCTTATGTACTGCTAACATATTGTGGTTGTCATAGCATCAAAGAAACCTTAGGTCTTGTAGGAAAGGAGTTGTGTAGCATGAGTTTATTTATTTTTATGAATTTATTAAATAAATTTAATTTAATAAAGCTTTATTTATTAAATAAAACAGTCTAGGGCTGGGCAATATATCGATATTACGTCAGTATCGTTATTAACAATATCGCAATACAGTTTTATAAGATATCGTTGAAATCGTTGTGATATTTTGTTGTTTTTTTACATTTGTATTAAATTAAAGTAAATTCAATGATAATAATAATTAATTGGATGTTGATTAATTTATTTTTTGTTTGTTTGTTTGCTTATTTATTTTTTTATTGAAGAAGGTGCTAAAGAAAAATAGCTTCGCAGTGGTTTTTGTGTATTTTGCTTCTGTTTTCTTGATTTGCCATGAAGTGAAGTATTGTGATATGATTCTTCTCGTATCGCTCAGCCCTGGTGTGACCGTATGGTGGATACAGTGAGGTTTGGTTTACGGTATTGCAGATGTTTATTTAATGTTAATGAAAGGAGTCTTCAGGGTGCTTTTTAAAAGAGAAAAACATCAACACATGTTTATAGCTAGTTTATAGCTTGTGGGTGTTATTATGAGTTTATGTAAATAATTAATGGTGTATGATGAGAGCAGGATACGGAAATCTTCACTGAGTGAGATTATAAACGCTCTTGTCGGTGGAGTCAGACTGCTATAAATACATAAATCTGTGTAAAGAGGTAAAAAGAAAAAAAGGCTAACGTTTAGCAGTAAAGCTAAGTGGTCCATAAGGGGTGCGGCGGTGTAATGGCTCATGACGCTCTTCACTAAAACAAAAAGGGTGCTGGGAGAATTGTTAGTGCGGCGGTGTAAGTGTGATGGTTGTGAAGCCATCCGGAGTGTGAAATGTCACATCTGACAGCCGCTGGGCGTTAGCGCTTCCTCACCCTGAGAAAACGGCGCTGGCGGCTTGGGATGATGGACAGAAGGTCAGATCGGGGGATAAAGGAAACCAGGAGGAGGAGAATACAACGGAGTTAAGTGACCAGGCCAAGCGTGATGTTTCAGATCGTTCCCTCAGTGAAGTCTTAATACAAATACTGCCAATAAAAACACTGATCAGCGCTCGATTCTCCCCTAAGCTGGTTGTTAACTTTTAAAAACTTGTTTCTATGGTAACAGTTCTGGATCTTTACGCGGAATTCCACTTTACAGTATTTTTTATCCTTTTCACTTCAAAAGTAGTGGTTAGCACGGCCACCTTACGGCAAAAAGGTCCTGGGTTCGAGTCCCGCGCCCGGCAAGGGCGTTTCTGTGTGGAGTTTGCATGTTCTCCCCGTGCTTATGTGGGTTTCCTCCAGGTACTCCGGTTTCCTCACACAGTCCAATGACATGCAGATTAGGTTAATTGGCTCTTCCGATTCACTGCTAGGTGTGAGTGTGAAGTGTTGGCTCTGTGGTGGTGTACCCTGCCCTCACCCGCGACCCTAATTAGGATTAAGCGGCTTAGAAAATGAATAAAAAAGTTTATTGTAAATTTGTTGAAGTATGAAAGTGTGTGTGTTTTGTAAACGTCACAGGTGAAGTGTGATCAGTACTGGCCGGTGCGTGGAACAGAAACGTTCGGAATGATCCAGGTGACCATGTTGGATACGGTGGAGCTGGCGACGTACAGCGTGCGCACCTTCGCACTTTATAAGGTAAAATAATAATAATAATGATAATAATAATACTAAAACATTTCCATCTGTGAGTGCTTGGCAGAATAAATAATATTTAAAATCCATCTGTTCCTCCTGGTTCTTCACCCACTGGAGGATTTTCAGATTTTCACTTCAAACACAGAAGTTTTTTTTTTTTTAACTTTCACTAAAATCCTGAACCTTTTCAATCATTTTAATTCGTATCAGAACGGCTCAAGTGAGAAACGGGAGGTGAGACAGTTCCAGTTCATGGCGTGGCCGGATCACGGTGTACCGGAGTACCCCACACCCATCCTGGCCTTCCTGCGCAGGGTTAAAGCGTGTAACCCTCCTGACGCCGGGCCCATGGTGGTGCACTGCAGGTAAGATAACATGATACGTTACATACGCATCACAAGCCACGTACTCGCATTTTATAGACTCCAGCTGATACTTCAGATAATTCTTCAACTCTAGAGTCATGATCAGGGTCCGACAGGCATGTACTGTTAAAGCTTAAATAGATTTTATGATACAGTAGCAATAACAGTACAGAATGGATATATTTTTATTTTTTGTTGGCTAATTGATTCACTAATCACTGATTCAGTTAGGGGTAAGTGATTCAGTAATCATGAGTGATTCAGGTAATAGTAAATGATTCAGTGGTCATTTACCATTACCTGAATCATTTACCATTACCTGAATCACTCATGATTACTGAATCATGAGTGATTCAGGTAATGGTAAATGATTCAGTAATCATGAGTGATTCAGGTAATGGTAAATGATTCAGTAATCATGAGTGATTCCGGTAATGGTAAATGATTCAGTAATCATGAGTGATTCAGGTAATGGTAAATGATTCAGTAATCATGAGTGATTCCAGTAATGGTAAATGATTCAGTGGTCAGTGATTCATTTTGTAATGAGTGATTCAGTTATCATTGATTCAGTAAAAGCTGATTGATTCAGGTAATGATTCAGAAACATTGATGACACATTTAATGTTTTGTTTTGTTTTGTTTTTGCCCGTCAGTGCTGGCGTAGGTCGCACCGGCTGCCTGATTGTAATCGACGCCATGCTGGAGCGCATGAAGCACGAGAAATCAGTGGACATTTACGGACACGTGACGTGCATGCGCTCTCAGAGGAACTACATGGTGCAGACGGAGGATCAGTACATCTTCATCCACGAGGCGCTGCTGGAGGCGGCGACCTGCGGCGTCACCGAGGTCCCAGCACGAAACCTCTATACACACATCCAAAAACTGGGCCAGCCATCGCCCGGCGAGACCGTCACCGCCATGGAGCTCGAGTTTAAGGTCTCTCTCTCTCACATACCCACACACCCACCCACACACACACACATACACACTCTCATACCCTCATGAGTATAGAATAATTTTTTTAAAATAACGCACAGATGTGATTTGGAATTACACACGTGAAAGTGTAGCTCACGGCATCCGTCCATCTGTACAAATTGTTAGTGCGAAAACTTTGGAAAGAGATGATGTAGGATCACCATATTTGGTGGATAGCCCCCCTCACGGCGAATACGAGGGGATTGTGCATGGGTCACCTTGACCTTATTTTAAGGTCTCGAGGTCACTTTCTATATATTCTCTTGTTAAATGGTCGTGAGGGTGGGAGCATCTGGACCCTGTGGTGAATATTCTTAGCTTTAATTCGACTAGATGCTTTTTATTTCATGTATTTATGTATATATTGTGCCTTGAGTGTTAGTTTCTGATAATATTATTATCTGTGATCTATTTTTACAACTTTATTTCGATTCTGTTAATTAAAAATAAAAACCTGGAACAGAAATCCAGCGATATATAAATATAACTTGAGAGCTGTAGCTTTGTTAGAGATTCTTGTAATTAATTAAACTGTGAGAAGGAGGAGTCGAGTCGTTGGTTGCTGATGGGTGCTGTGTTTGCAGAGTCTTGTTAAATTTCCTGGGTTGCTTTTTTGGGCAAACATAACTTTACATAACATTTGTTATGTGAAGTAACACTTTTTGGATAATCGACTCGTCCGCCTGAACTCGACCGTAAACATAAATAAATATTAGTGTCCGGGTTAAACAGCAGTAAGATAAAATCAAGTGAAATGAAATCGGTGGTGTTTATAAAGAAGTGTTTGGTGCAGAAGGAACGTTCGAGGATCTGAGTTTCACTCCACGCTGCCCATCTGTGCTCTGGTGCTGCCAGTCACGCCTCCGCTCACCGCTCAGCCAAACACACACGCACGTGCACACACACACACACACACACACACACACACACACACACACACACACACACACACACACACCTGATGTTACACATGCTGTAAGAGTGTGAATGTTATTAGAATTGTGTGTAATAAAAGTCGGCACCCACTCATGGTGATAATTTCTTTGATCTCTCTCCCTCTGATTATACAAACACACTGTATGCTGTTTTTCTGCTTCCACAAAACTGACTCCCATCAGTAGCCTTAATAATATTCTACACTGTCTGAAGCTTAGTGGAATTATCATAATAACAATAATAACAATTGGTGTTCTATTAAACACAGCACTAAAACATCCCGTCATCATGTCAACAATTTCCTCATCGGTAAACAAGTCTCAGTAGACGTGCCTGTGAGGAAACCTGAACTGTACTGAAGTGATACAAAACAAAACATCTACAAAAGAGAGAGAGGGGAGAGAGACAAAGAGACAGTGATAAACAGAAAGAGAGAGAGAGAGAGAGAGAGAGAGAGGGTGATTGAGAAAGAGAGAGAGAGAGAGAGCGAGAGAAGTGTGACCGAGAGAGAGAAAGACAGAGCATGAGAAAAAGGGAGGGGAGAGAGACAAAGAAACAGTGATAGAGGGAAAAGAGGGAAAAAGAGAGAAAAGGGTGACTGACAGGGAAAGATAGAGAAAGAGAGAGGGGGTAACCAGAGAGAGGGAGAGAGTGAGAGAGAGAGATAGAGAGAGAGATCATTGATTAGATCATAGTACGTATACTTAAGTTTTAATCTTGCCCCCAACATCCCCCTCGTCATACCCACCACATCTGTTGTCCTGGTGCCTAGGGTGTTATTCTTCCTGGTTTTTCAGGTTGCTAGTTTGGCTAACCCAGATGGGACAACCCCATTTAGGAGACAAACTCTACCTTTTTTGGCATCAATGTACATAGGACCACCTATAAAAGTTTTGATTAAGAAATCTTCCCCTAGAGCCCTAACTACACCTTTAACAGGCTGAAGAGGTTTCCTAGCCGGCTGCCATTCAGAAACAGGTGTTCTACATCTTCGTCCTGACCACAGAAAGAGCATTCCCTTGTAACTGCTGGATTCAGGTGGGACGTGTCTGTTGCTATGATTTTATGGATTATTCTCGACTGTAGATTACCCATTCGTTTGTCTAGTGGAGGTTTGTACAGGGTTTGCCAATGCGCTTTCATGGAGAAGCCTGGTTCAAACAAACCTGATCTCCCCAAGGCCTTTTGCCCTCTCCGTGCTGCCTGATGAGTCACTTTCACACAGCTGGCATATAATGCCTTCTTGGACAGGCTTTTAAATTTCCCAAGCACTGGAGTGCAGAAGGAGAAGAGCTTGTCCCCTTCCTCTTCTTGTGGTTGTTCTACTGTTGCTGAAACGGTGAAGGGTGGGGAGTCATTGCTGTGGTCACCTATACCTCTGTCAGGCCTCTTTAGGGATTGTATGCAGTTCCCCAGTAACGTCTCTTAGAGTTCTTTGATGAACCTTTCTGCTAGGCAAGGGGACTGTAAGCCAGTGACATTTTTCATGAACGCCATCGGTTTCCACCAAGTGCAGTCTCGCAGCTGGGCCAGTGTTGTACATCCACTCACACACAGAGAGGTCTGTACACTTGTTAAGTATTCTTGATGTGATCCATGGGTTGTACAACAGGGATTCCCTAAAGATCCACTTTTCTGGCTGAGAGACGCTCCTGTGAATGGTGAACACCCTCCGCCATGTTCTCAGCATGGACTGGTAGAAACTGGGAAGGCTTCCCAACTTCATCTGTTCTGTGTTCACTAGGATCAGCTGATGGGTGTAGACGAGGTCCTCCACCTTCCTGAAGAATGTGCCTGCTTTTTGTTTTATTGCCACATCTTTACTGTATAGCAGCTTTTGCACTGCCTGCAGACGGAATGTGGAGATCCGGCTGTGTAAGTCGATCAGGCCCTGTCCCCCTTCTTGTACTGGTAGATACAGTACAGCTGCCTTAACCATTGTTGGCCAAACCAGAAAAAGTTCACCAGTCTTCTCTGTATTTCTTGTACGAGCTCTGTAGGTTGGTCTAGGACACTGAGCTTGTGCCACAGGGTGGAGGC
>JAOUQZ010000022.1:1152204-1167566 GCA_028564935.1 Neosilurus hyrtlii
ACTCAACACCGTCTCAACACCTTCCACTCCACACCTTCTACTCAACACCGTCTCAACACCTTCCACTCCACACCTTCTACTCAACACCGTCTCAACACCTTCCACTCCACACCTTCCACTTTACACTGTCTCAGCACCTTCTACCCAACACCGTCACTCAGTTTTGGTTATTTTATTTATTGTTTGTTGAGTTTATTGATATCTGATGCACATCATGTTGCTGGTATCAGCCCAACATTGACATGGATATCAGATCAGTGCTGTCCTACTAACACATTGTTATAATCTGTGTGTTTTTCTCCTTAAGGACCAGTACCAGCTGTGTTACCGAGCAGCTCTGGAATATCTGGGGAGTTTCGACCACTATGCAACGTAACGCTGCAGGACTTCAGCTACCAGGAACAAAAAGAAGAATAACAACACACTTTTTTGTGTGTGTGTGTGTGTGTGTGTGTTTCATGTTCCCGATGCACACACAAACCTAATACACAAAACATCTTTCCTGACTGGGTCACATCAGATTCAGCAACTGGGAACTCTTCACGCACACACACACACACACACACACACAGCGGTTACTGGTAGCACTCTCTCTCTTGTTTGTTTTTGTAATCATTATAAAATTTCATTTTTACTTTATTTAGAATATTTTCATGTTTATAGTCGTTTAACGTCTTTTTTTCTTGTCTTCATGTCTCTGCTCTGTTTCCTTTCGTACAGAAATGGAAGTTTTTCATTTCTATTTTATTTTTATTGTAAATGTATTTCTCTTTCTTGTTTATTTTATTTTATTTTAGGTTATTTGAACACACAGGGTGTGTGTTTTTAACACGTACTAATATGAGAGGACCACTGTTTTCAGAGCTGCTGTCGGATATAATTCATAGCACCATTTTGTTTCAATTTTATTATTTTTAGTTTCTTTTATAAATAAGTTGTAATTTTATTATTATTATCTTTGTTTTCGGTGAATCACAGCAGTTTTACTTTCTGGTTCTTTTTAGAAAAGAAAATACTGAGGAAGGAGTAAAAAAAATCCACAAACAGACACAACAGCAACAGTAAACACACACTGCAATGGAGGTTCGTGTGAAAAGGGGTGCGCCGATATTCGATTTGTTTTTATATCATGGTATTTTTATTTATATCACAATCTCAATGTTGTCGGGTTAAAAAATTAAAAACGGGCTAATATCCTGCTGATAGGATGGAAATAGGTCATGTGACTTGCACTTCCCATGGGGGATATATATATATATATATATATATATACACACACACACAGAGTGGTGTGCAAAAGTCTTGGCTTTTTATTTTTCTATCCCGGGCCGTACCTCTATTTTTCAGAGTACAGTATAAATGTTACAGAAAAATATTGGTAAGGAGGTAAAGGAAGCAAGGCAGCATGTTGTTTGCTGTACATAAAAGACCACTTTCAGGGCAGAAAAATAATAATAATATAATAATAAACGCTAGCATGTCCGCTTCACAGCAAGAAGGTCCTGGGTTCGATTCCCGGGCATGAGGAGTTTCTGTGCAGAGTTTATATGTTTTCCCCGTGCTTGGGTTTCCTCCAGGTACTCCAGTTTCCTCTCACAGTCCAAAAGCATGCACAGTAGGCTAATTGGCTGTTCAAAATCACCCCTAGATGTGTGTGTGAGTGTGAATGGCTGTGAGTTTTAGCCCTGCGATGGCCTGGTGAGCTGTTCAGGGTGTACCCCGTCCTCGCCTAGAGTTGGCTGAGATGGGCATCAGTCTCGCCGTGACCATAATTAGGAGTAAGTGGCTTAGAAAATGAATGAATAGTAAAGGCTGCTGGGTTTTGCTGAAAAAATAAAACCATCAAAACCTGCAAAAGATTCATATAAGCATCTAAAACCTCACCTGAGACTCAACCGCAATTTTTTTTATTCTTGTATAAATGTTTAACTTTATTATTTCTGAAGGCATTTTTGCTCTACAGTTTGTCTGTGCATCTGCCCAAGACTTTTGCGCAGTACTCTATGTGATCAGTATCATGATATCCCTCGTGTATTCGATTATCGGCACACCCCCTGGGCGTAAAAATCCATATAAGGATATGTTCTGATCCTGAATCCTGAAGTGTACAGTATTAACCACTCCACAAGTGAACTTTTTATACAGAAATATATATATATATAAATATATATAAATATCCATATATAAATATGAGAAATTATAAATATTATTGATAAAGTATATAAACAGCTACAGATATCTGATTATTCGTCAATTCTCCAGACGAACATGATTTGGACGTACCAACTAGAGACTGCGGGGGGGATGAATCTGTATTAATCCTGCGAAAATGTTATATCTACTGTATTAATCTTAACACACACCTCACGCATATGGGTGTGTCTGAGTGAGTGTGAGTGTGTGTGTGCGTGTGCGTGTGTGAGTTCTCTCTGATGAAGCACAGCAGAGGCCTGATTATAACCACACACTACGTTGGCCAAACGTTTCCTTTTTACTTGTGAATGGTTCGTGCTGTAGGGGTTTCACTCTGTTGTATACGCACTCTGTTTTCTATTCGTTAATGATGATGATGATGATAAGGAAGAAGAGAAAAAATGGAGTTCAAAAATTTAATGTTAATAAAGTTAAATAATTGTTTTGGGGAATTTTTTTGTACGATATTCATGTGTGAAGTCTCTTTTTGTGTTTTTTCCCTTGAAATCTACAAAAACATTAAATTGTTTTAAAACATTGGAAAATGCCACCCTGAATTTAAAAATGGCAGCGTGTTGCTCTGTTATTGTTAACACTGTTACTATAGTGATTTAAAATAGTTGATTTCTGGAGTGTAAATATTTCGTTGTTAGAGCTAAAAACATAAACGAGAGAAACCTCTTCTCCAGATCCACTGGAGACGTTGGCAAGATATCCCAGAATGCTGTGTGGGCTACATGTGTGTGTGTATTTTATATATATATATATATATATATATATATATATAAAATCTTGAGTGGATTTTCGGTAGAACAGTGCTCGATACGTCGAAGTAGAGCTTAATATATTGTATGTGGGAAAAAATAACAGTACTACAATTTCATCCCGACAAGCCTGTTTCGTGGTTGCCCACTCATCAGGGGATTTAAATGGGGATAAATCCCCTGATGAGTGGGCAACCACGAAACAGGCTTGTTGGGATAAAATTGTAGTACTGTTATTTTATTTATTTATTTAAATTTGACCCAGTTTCAGAGAATGACCTGTCTACGTTTATGGTATTTGGAAGACGTCCTTCCTTATTCAGAGTGATTGACATTGTTTCTCATTTCTACTGCTGAGCAGTCAAGGGTTAGGGACCTTGCTCAGTAGCATAACAGCAGCAACTTAGTAGAACTGGGTCTTGAATCACTGACCTTCTGATTAGAAACCCAGACCCTTAACCACTGAGCCATCACTGCCCTCTATTTAGCAGCCTACATGATGGAGACTGTGATATGGTGATGGCGATGACATTGATGTCAGTATTGGCTTCAGGAAGCTGATCTGTTGTATCAGTCTGTAGAGATTAAAACGCTAAAGTAAATCTGTGATGTGTTCGGGGTGGATTTTCCCTTCCAGAATCTTCTCCAGCTGCAATGCCGTGTTTCGCCATCAACCAACCCAGGGCTCCAGGTGTTTGCAGTACTTCAGGCACAGGAGCACCAACGATGGTTATCACAATAGAATGATAAAGGTGTCATCATCATGACATCATGACATGCAGACTATACGTTATACTTCATGCTATTATTCAGATTTCATGACATACGTGCTCTGACGCTATGATTTTTTGATGTAACAGGCATATTTCATTATAATATTTCATATCATTATACATGTGTCATGGTATATATGATCGTGATATCTCATGAGATTTACATGCTTTAAATCACGGTATCATAATGACATCATAACATACATATTCATCATGACAGACTGTATACACACACAGGCCAGCAAGGGTGTTTCTGTGTGAAGTTTGCATGTTCTCCCTGTGCTTGCATGAGTTTCCTCCGGGTACTCCTATTTCCTCTCCCACAGTCCAAATAAGTGCACATTAGGCTAAATGGCTGTTCCGAATTGCCCCTACCTGTTATAAACATCATGACCTAATTATGTCATAATAAAAGACATGACATCATCCCAACATTGTGATATCAGCTTAATATAACCAGTGTTGTGTGTATGCAAGTGGACTTTCCCAAGGTGGTAGCACCCCTCTTTGTGACATCATGGTATGGGGTGCAGCCATTGCTAAGTGGTCTATCATACCATATTATGACAACATGGAATAAACATTACATGATTGTGACATCATTATAGACCTTTCAAGAAGTTCAGTCTGTCGATTCATTCATTCACTCATTAATTTTTTGGACCGCTCATCTCAGCAATGCCTTTGAGAACCCTGTAAGCTTCACTGGGGGGACAGCAGTGACAACTCATTGATAGTGGGGCTTGAACCCCTGACCTTGGGATCAGTAATCCAGCACCGGGCCACCACTACCCCCAGTCTCTCTCCATGTTTGCCAAAACAACCCAGGAACTCACTCAGGAACTGTGTATGTATCATTAGGGAGAGTTCTACACCTTGGGGAGTTGTTCAGAAGGCTCCTGTGGGGGAAAGGATTTGCAGCATGATTTTTTTTTTAGTCCTTTTTTCTGTCGTGGGAAAAATGGGACACTTTCCGCAGCAGGAGATCTGAGGATCAAAGCAGCTCCATCCCTGAGGAATTTTGGGAACTTAATTAAGAAATGAACTTTGTTTATGAATGTTTGACAAGTGGAAAGCAGCACAAGCGCCTCCTGTCGGTCAGGGAGAGGATTACATGGTTACTTCGCTTTCTCGTTGCTGAGACATATGAATAATAATAATAATAATAATAATAATAATAATAATAATAATAATAACTATATCAATAACAATAATAATAATAATAATAATAATAAAAATAATAAAATAAGAATAATGATAATAATAATAATAATTATAATAACAATAACAATAATCTTAATTGTTATATTTAAAAAGATTAAAAAAGTTAAGAATAAAGACTTCAAATAATTAAATCATTTATTTGTCGACAGAAAACAAAATATAAATAAACAAATGTACATAGTACTATAATTTAAAATTTATGGGCAGAAGTGATGAAATAATAACTGTGCCATTTTTTAAATAAATTGACATAATTAAATGATGATAATAACAATAATTAAACACAAACAAACATACATTTTCGAGATTTGAGGAAAAAACTCAATCTGGCAACCCATGACGTGACTACGCTGTGATTGGTTATGGTTCCTCCTGGCCGTAGTAAACAAATCAACATTGCGCATGCGCAGTGCTGGTTTAATGGAGGTTACGGCTTTCGGCTTTAAACGTCCGGTGTTGAGGCGAAGTGACTGAACATTGTTCCAGCTTTGAGGGGAGATTTCCCCCGCGGTTTATTCGATATTGTCGGTAAGTATTTCTGCATTTACACCATAAGCTCTTTCAGAAATCAGCTCGTTTTCTTCCCTGTGTTAATATTTTAATAGAATATTTCCCTGAACGGAGTTGAGCTAGCTAACGCTACGTACTAGCTAAACAGTAGCACTGTATGGTATAGCAGAGCTCGCGCTGAAGCTAAAGTCTACTAAGACTTTAAAGTCTACTTTTTCGCGTCTCTTCTCTTCATTTCCGACTTTTACTTCATGATGTTGTTGCGCTTTAAACTGTGACATTAATGTCCGCTGAATATTGTCTCATTTCCGGACGAGTAGCAACATCACGGCCTAGCTAGCATGCTAAGCTAGTATTAGCCGTAAGACTTTTTAAAGAGACGCTCGTTTCAGCCAATCAACTTTTAGAGTGCCTGTCAATGGGGCGTGGTTATGACGGGGCGTGGTTTATTGTGTACACAAAGCTGTTGAGTGAAATGACACTTCTGTAATTATTAGTTTATTTTTAACACCGTGATAGCTTGACTTAGCCTAGCTTAACTTAGCCTAGCTTAACTTAGCCTAGCTTAACTTAGCCTAGCTTAACTTAGCCAAGCTTGTCACTGATGATATTGTGATAATGTGCATGAATTGTAATGTTTTATTATGTAAGTTTATAAATAGTTATGTTTTAAACCTTCACACCTTGTGATTTTAGTCAGTAACTCATGTAGTTTCTGTAAAATTAATTATTTCCTGGCTATTTAAAAAATTAATAAACTGGGTGTGCAAAGTAAATTCCAAATTATATTGTAAAATTGACAGTTTAAACCATTGATAATAATAATAATAATAATAATAAGTAATGACATATTTTGTGACGCCACGGTGTTATAAAATTGTAACTTGGTGTTTTTATTAATTTAATAATATAAACTGATGTACTATGATTATTAAAAAGTTATATATGGAAGCAAATAAATAATATAGCTCTAATAGTTCAGTTATTTAACACTAAGTGCTCTCACTACTAAAATTATATCTTAAATCATATTTTTGTTGTGTTGATGCTTTTTTTATTTGTCAGCTCTGAGTAATTTTCCTTTAGCATATATTTTTTTTAATTTTAAAAAAGAGCCAAAGCAAATAGTCAAACTATTAAAATGATCTTTTTTTTAAAAATACTTTTTCTATAAAATATAACACGTGTGAATCATAACTGATATTAAACTCCTTCAGGTTCTTGTCAGCTCCAGGTTCTCTTGTTGATCAGTGGCTCTCGTACCATAAGAAATCTTTCAGCTCTCACTAAATCCTAAAATCTCTTTTTAGGATCAGATCTGTTGGTAGTGAGGATGGCGTCCGATTCGCCGTGTTCCTCCTCGAAGGGGATCATGACGTTTTACCCGACGATGGAGGAGTTTAAGAACTTCAGCCGCTATGTAGCTTACATTGAGTCTCAGGGAGCTCACCGCGCCGGCCTGGCCAAGGTACGCACTACACTAAATAAGAAATTGGGGACGTGGTTATTTAGGATAATGGGAATGATGAATTGTATGCTGTATTAGCGTTTGTGTGGTGGTCACCCTCAGGTAGTCCCTCCGAAGGAGTGGAAGCCCAGACGCTCATATGACGACATTGATGATCTGTTAATCCCAGCGCCAATCCAACAGGTGGTAACGGGTCAGTCCGGACTCTTCACTCAGTACAACATCCAGAAAAAACCCATGACTGTGAGGGAGTTTCGCAAAACAGCCAACAGCGACAAGTGAGTCTGCGCTCGCGCTCATGCTGACACTCGCATTCATGCTCATGCTGACACTTATCATCATTATAGTTAATTATGAGGTTATTAATGAGTCTAAAATTCAGTCTGCAGTAGTGCTGGGCAATATATCGGTTTGCACCGAAAACCGGTTTTTATTTTTATGATATGAATTTTTCATGTACTGGCAACACTGCCTAAATAGCACACATGGAACACACATGGAACAGAGCGCAAGTAGTTGTGACGTTGTTGAGCATGATGAAAATGAACAGGGGAGCCTCTGAACCAGAAGTTGAAGATGATGACCCAGAAGAACTTTTGCCGTAAAACGGAACCGTGTCTATTGTCTGGAGGTACTTCAGGTTCAAAAGGTCGGATGTGAACCAGACAACAATTTACTGCAAGTGCTGTCAAGCTAAAGTTGTCGCCGGAGGTGGTAACACGAGCAGTTTGCTTCATCACCTTAGCTGTAAACATGCTTTGGAGTACCAGGAGTGCATTAAACTAAAATCAGCGTCTTCCACACCATCAGGTAAAAGTGATGCTAAAGGACAGGCGAGTCAGACGTCACTTTTGGAAGTGTTTGCTAAAGGTATGGCATACAACAGAAAAAGCAAGCGGTGGGTAGAAATAACGAACTCCGTAACAATTCATATTGCTAAAGACATGGTTCCTATTAGCACAGTTGAGAGAGACTGATTCAGGGCTTGATTCCAGATATGACATCCCAAGGAAATACTTCAGTGAAATAGCGATCCCCATGTAACAGGAACACAGATGTTCATTATGTGTAAATGCAGTTTCTGTTCTGGTAATACCGCAAGCAATAAGTTGCACTTATTATTTTTCAATACTTGAATGGTGTGTGTCTACCTGTATGCACCTGGGTTCTGTATAATGGCATTATTAATGGAAGGTTGCAGTTTAATTTTTTTATGCTTAGAGCTTAGTTTGCAAGCAAGGTCAACATTAAAACTCTTTAACTTGCACTTTTTATTCATGTTTATTTGGTTAATACTTGAATACTGGGTAATGTACCTGGGCTTAATGCAATAGTATTATTGCACATTGTTGCCATTTATTTTTTATTGTCATTATTTATTTGTTTAAGTATTTTGTTTTTAATGAAGGTAAGATATTTGGGACCTCTTCCGTGCAATACAAGCAGTCCTGGCTAGTTTATGTCTAAATACCTCTTATTTGTTTAAGTATGTTATAAATGAATGAAGGTAAAGTTTTCAAAAACAAAATACCTAAATACTAAATACCAGCGAGAGATTAGCTGGTTTACACAAGTTGTGAAAATTAGCCTATAGTTTGACGGTGTCTGAAATATGTGTTCAATAAAAGGCTCTACATTTTCACTACAACCATGATGCCATATGATTCCTTCACTACTTAAGTGCCACCCTCGGAAAACTGACTGACTGCGGCCATGCAAACCTGTATTACATGTAAGACTAATGTGGAAATGTTTCTCTTTTTTGAATAGGGTAGTCTTAACCACTCTTCTGCAGTAATTCTTCCCACAGTCAATGCGATTAACCCATTATGCACAGGGAAAAAAAAACCCCGTCAAATACTGTGAAACCGACATAATTTTTAAAAAACCGTGATATAGAAATTTGGTCATACCACCCAGCACTAGTCTGCAGTAAGATTTGTAAATTCGGCGATCAAGATCTCCTCGTCTTTCTGTCTCTCTCTGACTCTCTTTGTCCCTCCTCGTCTCTCTCGGACTTCCTCTGTCCCTCCTCATCTCTCCTTGCTGTAGGTTCTGCAGCCCTCGTTATGATGACTTTGAAGAACTTGAAAGGAAGTACTGGAAAAACGTCACCTTCAACCCTCCCATCTATGGAGCCGATGTGAACGGGACGCTGTACGACCCTGTGAGTCTTCCTCGTCTTTCCTCATTTTTTGTTCTGTATTATTTGAACGTCCCACAGTTATGACGGATAGAGTAAACGTATGTCTGTTTTTGCGCTAACATCAGGACGTCAATGAATGGAACGTGGGCCGTTTGAATACCATCCTGGACACGGTGGAACATGAAAGCGGCATCACCATTGAGGGGGTGAACACACCCTACCTGTACTTTGGCATGTGGAAGACCACGTTTGCGTGGCACACAGAGGACATGGACCTCTACAGCATTAATTACCTGCACTTCGGGGAACCAAAGTCATGGTATGACTGTTGTTTCTGTATTCGTGTGGATGGGTGCAAGTCTTCACCCCGGAGAACAGTTCATTAATTTCTAAAAATTCTTTTCAGGTATACTGTACCTCCAGAGCACGGGAAGAGACTGGAGCGTCTCGCCAAAGGTACGCAGGAGACGAGTTTATTCCCAAAACACGAATAAACACAAACGTTGATAATGATGGAAAGACGTAAAGGCACTAAAATTCTTCTTCAACCTTGTATTTAATTTATAAAATTTAAATAAAATAAATTTAAAATAAATAATAATTAAATTTTTATACTTTATATACATATGTATTTTATGTATAACTTATAAATATTTTAAAAAGCCCTTTTTAATCTTTAGAGCTCATTTCATTTTGTTTTGCATTTGTCCCCCCCTACTGTGTATATTATGAACTGCAGTCAAAAATAGTTTGTTTAATTATAAAGGGTATAAAAAATGAGTAGTTTTAATTCTGGCTTTTATCTCTGCAGGATTTTTTCCTGGAAGTTCTCAAAACTGCGAGGCTTTCCTCAGACACAAGATGACCCTGATCTCTCCGTCCATTTTGAAGAAATACGGCATCCCTTTCGAAAAGGTGAGCCTTCATATAACTAGCTTTCTCTTCCAATTCTAAGGTTAGATTTGGCATCTCACCGGTGATGCTGGTTTTTCTATTTCAGATCACTCAGGAAGCTGGAGAGTTTATGGTAACGTTCCCGTATGGCTACCATGCCGGATTTAATCACGGATTTAACTGTGCCGAGTCAACCAACTTTGCCACACAGCGTTGGATCGATTACGGAAAGCAGGCTGTTCTGGTAAGGATTGTGTAAATCTTTTTTTTTTTTTTTTTTTTTTTTTTTTTTTTAACAATTTTTTTGTTCTTGTGTGTTGTGGTGTTGGTTAAATTTCCCGCCTGACACTCTGATGCGCTCTCGGCCACAGTGTTCGTGTCGGAAGGACATGGTGAAGATCTCCATGGATGTGTTTGTGAGGAAGTTCCAGCCCGAGCGTTACGAGTTGTGGCTGGCAGGGAAGGACAACGCTCCCATCGATCATACCAAACCCACTCCGGAGGCGGCGGAGTTCATGGGAGGCAAGAAAGGGAACTTCGGTCACCGACAGCCCTGCACTCAGACCCACAACAACGACCCGTCAAAAAAAAGGTTCAGATAAAATCTCTCAGGGACGTAGTTTCTGTCCGGTCAGACGTTTAACATCATTCCTCTGATCATAATTAATATACGAGTGTACCATGACAGAACACATCGATGTTGACGCTAATATTGATAAACTAGAAGTTCTCATAGGGAAGTGGAGTGCTGTGACGGGCAATTAATCCAAGTCTATATAGTCCGTTTGTACACGTTTTGTGTATCTCTCCAGGCCCGTTTATTCCTGCATGGAAAGTGGTACGACTGCAGGCGACAATTGTGAGAACCCTGAAAATTGCCGCACATGTGCTACCAAGTGAATCGCGTCAAGGGGGGAAAGCACAGTTAGGGTTGCTGTTCTGTTCTCTGCGTTCGCTTCACAGCAAATGTTCCTGTTTTTATTTTATCAGCATCTGCCATGTACAGGTTTGAAATGGCTCCATTTAGTGGTCATCCTGGTGTAAAGTCAACTGTTAGGTACTTCGCTAAACAAATTTTTTTGAGTAATGAAAGTTAACATCTAATCAGAATTGGACTGCCCCCACCTCTCGAACCCCACCCGTAGGTGTGAGTCTGGGAAGGCACTAAAGTTTATGCACCCCTCCCCCATCAGATGATGTGTGATGGTGGATATTTTTGCTTTGTGTGTGTTTTCAGTGTGGCCAAACAGAGAATCGGTACTAAGAGGCACCGTGTGTGTTTGGAAGTACCATATGACGTTCTACCAAAGAGTGAAATGGTGCACGACGACTGCGAGTACGGGAAGAAAGGACGCCTGTCTGAACCGAACGGGGGCAACACGGGTACCTTTCTAAATGCCACTCTCCTCCTCGTACTACACATGGCCCTCCTTTTTTCATTGTTCATTTTTTTGTTTATCTATTACCTGTTTGCTTTTTTCCCCTCTATCAGTCTGTCTCAGAAGTTTTTCATCTCTGTTTATCTATCAGGAGTGCAGGATGTGAAAGTGCTTTGTTTTGTTTTCAGAGTGCGGCAGTCAGACAGGTGTGAAATCTCCTCTTCCAGACAGCAGGAAGTGGCTGAAACTCAGCGACGGTTCCGAGAATGTGGTCTGCGTTAAATCTGAGGTCTCTGCCACCGTGTGTCCTCAAGCCCTGAGGAAAAGCCACCTGTCAATTGCCACCGTCCCCATGGCCCCTCACTGCCTCTCTGCCCTGCCCTGGACCTCCAGCAAGCCCGGGGTGGCCAGTCTGCTCTTCCACAGGACCCTAAGCCCCTCCGATGCCCTGCAGGTCCACACATACGCTGCCAAATCCACACTCACTAAACCACAACCACAACCTCAACCTCAATCTCCCAGGGTTCAGGACTTCAGGAAGTCAGAGTCAGAATCAGAGTCAGAGTTGGAACCCACATCCGAGCTGAAACCCAAAATGGGCACTCCAGAACACAGCGCAGACACACACGAGGTGAGGAACACACACATGCCACACAATCATCAATTATAGTACTCTACACATTATGTAAGTTATTTTTTGAAATAAATTGAATTACAAGTTCATCTAAAGTTTAAAGTGTTTTTTGTCCTTTTTTTTTAAATAAAATTGTATTTAGAGTTTGTTACGATCAACGTTTGGGAGGTATTTTTCTTTATAAAGCGAAGTTCTCAGTGTGACCACCAGATGTCGCTATAATCTAAAAGTTAATCCAAACGTTAAAGCGGGTGTTTTGTTCACCGCAGGAGGAAACGGAGGATGAGAAGGAGAACAAGAGCATAAAGAGAATGCTGCAACCCCTATGTAACCTGCCTCACCTCCACCCGCTGCTCAGAGAGAGCTCCAGCGATGAAGGTTACATTTCAATAACGTTTTTACCTCTGTCAGATTGTTTAGAACCAAAACGAACTTCCCCAGGGTAATGTCTCATCAATACTTTTGCAACTGTATTGATATGGTGCAGAAATGTCTGTGTGTGTTCAGAGTTTCACGAGCAGCTGGAGATGGATGTGGACTCTCAGGAATCGGACCCCTGGGCCCGGCTGCTCATGCCCCTGTGGCAGAAACGGATTCTGCACAGCTTTAAAGTGGAGCGCGAGTTTAACCGGCGTGTTGGTCTCCAGCCTCCATACTGTGCCGTTTGCAGCCTCTTCCACACGTACGAACAGGTACAGACAACTTGGAGATAACGAACACCCACAGATTACAACCTTCATGTAAACATCCAGCAACAATGGAGTAACGTCTAAGGGGATGTTATCATACTTAATATAATTATTTTCAAATAATTTTAAACAAGTCAGGACTTAATTGGTACAATTTTGATTCATAAGACAGTGATTCAGTTTTTGATTCCATTGAATCTAATGCAAAATGATTTGTAGTGAGCGATCATTGAATTGTTTTTTATTACCATTGAATCTGATGATTCATAAGTCTGTCATGAGTCAGAAGATCAAAAGATTCATAAGGCAAAGTAGTTTATCATTAGATCTGATCATAAATCTATTAGTGTGTGATTCAGTATCTGATCATAATTAATAAATTAATTAAATATGATTCATAATCCAGTGAGTCACTATTTGGTAGCACTGAATTTCTTCCACAACCGTTTATTTGGTAGTGATTCAGCATCTGACATAGTGATCGATTCACAATGATTCATAAGCCGTTGATTAGATTTTAAATACCATTAAATCTAATGATTGATAAGGTGGTGATTCAGTAGCTCAGAATGATTAATAAGGCAAAGATTCAGTAGTTTATATTATTAAATCTGATCAAAAATTATTCCTAAGTTAGTGATTCAGTATACCACTTAATCGATTCAATATAATTGAAGCCACTGATTTAGAATTCAGTACTACTGAAACTGATCCAAAATGTTAGCCGGTCATTATTTTATCACTGTGTGTGTGTGTGTGTCTGATTTTCCACAGAGTGAGTTGAGAAATCTAATCCAGGGAACGTCTGCATCCAGCAGAGACGAGAAGCCGAGGTCAAAGCCCCTGATCCCGGAGATGTGTTTCTCAGGAAGTTCAGACGGACAGCTGTCCACTCCGAACCTAGATGAGGATGGCACGAGTCCTCTGGTCAGCTGCTCGGTCTGTTCCGTGCGTGTCCACACCAGTAAGTGTCTCTACTGAATAAGTGAAGAGGGACACACTCCATGTCATACTGTTGCGGGAACGTTATCACCCATAGAAGGGTCGGTTTAAAGAAGCCCAGATTTCCTCGTTAACACACAGGCGCTTATTCATTTCCTGTAACATTGCTTCCTGTTTTTTGTACTTTTTATCCATTTGGAGTGAAAACTTCACTGTATTGATGATAAATATTGTCTCCCTGTCAGTCTGTTAGCTGTTACCATGGCAACGCTAACATATCTGAGTATTAATCGCATCCTTGGAGTGTCCTTGGGCGAAGTGGTTTTGAAACAAAAACAGAGACCTTTTTTCCTCCGTGCGTTTCTGTAAACATTCATGTTATGTCAAAATATTTTCTTTATAGATAATGATGAAGGATAATGATTGTGTTGCTCATCTGTTGGGTGGGTAGCATTTGAGCTTTTGGTGCTTGGTAGTGATCTGGGTAATTTGCGCCAAGTTCCTGCGACATTTAACTTCTATCTGTCTCATGATTTGCTTTAATTACCTCAATTTACAAAACACGGCTACTTCATATTAACAAATCCACAATTAAGACTATTTAAAAGAAGCCATAAGTAATGGAGCAAGAAGGAAGCAGTAATGTGTGCATGTTCTGATGCACTTAATAAAAACCATGTGTGGCACTCTGAATATAGACTTTTTGGGGGGGGGTTCAGCAGAATTATCTTGTGATCAATGATCCAATGCGTGTGTGATGGTGGTGCAGTGGGTTCGTGCTACATTGTTATGAAATGTGAACACTGCGACTGCTGTAAATCTTCTTAACCTTAAAGTGTATCTGATTCTTATTTTTAAAGGATTAGTCTCGTAACTTTATGCTACTAATGAGTGAACAGTCCCACGGACCTTCTGTATGTTTTCTAGTTGTGTGTGTTTGCTTTACTTAATTACAAACTAACACTGTTCACCATGGGGCTTTAATTCTGTTTATGTCTCAGTTGACCTCTGATCCCACTCCCAGATTTTCAAAGTGGTTATATAAAGTGTGTGTGTGTGTGTGTGTGTGTGTGTGTGTGTGTGAGACTGTATGTGTAATCTTTTTTTACACATTTGTCCTTTAAAATGTGGGAGGGTTTTGTGGGTCTCCCTATATTCAGGGCAGTTTGATTGGTTGACTGTATGAAAATAATGGAAATTATATTGCTAGATTTATAAAATAAAAATTTTAGAATTAAGTGTTGTCTGTCTCTTCAGGTTGTTATGGAGTGTCCCGGGACAGCGATCTGGACAGATGGAGGTGTTCACGCTGTGAAGCTAATGCTTTTACTCAGGTGAGAGCTTCTGCATCATTATATAGGTTAAAAAATACTTTTAAAAAATTGCAATATAAAAAGCATTAAGAATTAATCTGAAATGACTTTCGTCATTATTTATAAAGAATAATTTATTCTAATTAAATATGCAGATTTTATTTGTAAAGCCTGTTTAAACACTTTATTTACTCACGTATTAAAAAAAGCGTGTGTACAATAAATTTTGGGGTAAGAAAAACTAACAAAAGCATTGGATTTACAGACAACTCACAGCGCAGACTCCCCCCGGTGCTGTTTTCTTTTGTTGTAACTGAATGCATTGTCTTATTTGTTCTAATTTGAGTATGTGTTGTCATACATACATACATACATACATACACATATATATATATATATATATATATATATATATATATATATATATATATAT
>JAOUQZ010000022.1:1170322-1186952 GCA_028564935.1 Neosilurus hyrtlii
GTGTGTGTGTGTGTGTGTGTGTGTGTGTGTGTGTGTGTGTGTGTGTGTGTGTGTGTGTGTGTGTGTGTAGGTGGGTGCATGTATTTTGTGCAGTAGCAGTTTTAGAAGCCAGATTTGTGAACATCGCCGAGCGTCGGCCAGTGGACCTCAGCACTATACCACTACAGAGGTTTAAACTGGTGAGTGTGAGAGAGAGAGAGCGAGTGCGCGTGCGCGTTTACTAATGATGAGACCTCAGACGCCATGGTGTTTCCTGTGTACAGAAGTGTCATTACTGTCGGAAGCAGATGAAGAGGGCGTCTGGTTGCTGTGTTCAGTGTTCCCATGGTCGCTGCTCGTCCTCGTTCCACCCCACGTGTGCTCAGGCGGCCGGTGTTCACATGCACCCAGATGACTGGCCCTTCGTGGTCTATTTCACCTGCTGGAGACACAAAGGAGGCACACACATTGAGGTAACAGTCTGAGAGTCTGGTCTTCGTTTGTCCGATCTCGCTAATGTGCGTTCATAAACGTGTAGATGAGTTGCATTGAAATTTAGACACGCCCACCAAAGCTGAATTTTCTCAGTTACTCAGAGTCTCCATTACATTAATTTCTTGTATGAACGCTCTTACAAACTACAGACGGACAGGTGAAGAATTCATGCTTGGTTTCCACTCACGATCACATTAATCAGTTTGATGTGCACACTCTGTCGCGCTGCGCCTTGTCTCTTTTCCTGTCTGTCTCTATATGAGCTCTTGCAGAACAGAACACTTTGTAAACAAAATGAGACATGCATGCACAACATGGTTGTGAAAAGACCCGAGTAGCTTAGCAACATTGTGGCAAAAACGTTCTCCCACTTGTTATGAATTTGTGCTAAATGACAGACAGTGCAATTCAAGCGGTGACTGTTTACGCCGTGGATCATCAGGGGGTCTCAACGTTAACAACAACAAAGCTGTAAACGTTGAGACCCTGATGATCCGCGGCATAAACGAACCTGGTAACACTGCACAAACAGATGCTCACTAGCTAAGCATCTCCGTTTATGGGCAACCCCTGGGTAAGAACATCACCTAGCATTAGCCAACACTAGTTGCTTGTTGTGGGTTTATTAAAAAGTTTGTAACTAGCAAGTGAACAGTCAGATTCTTAGCTAGCTTGCTAGCGTCTCTGAAAGTTAGCTAAAATAAAACGTGCGCAATAATTCCTCCCTGCTAACTTTCTGTACCCTGTTTCATCCCGTGATGTACCTTTTTTTTTTTTTTTTTTTTCTTTTTCTTCTTTTTTTTCTTTGTTCCCCCTCGCTCAGCGCAACAAGGCATCTCTGCGGGAACTGGTGGAGGGACAGAAAGTCATCTGCAAGCACAAAAACGGCCGCTACTACCAGTGCGAGGTGGTGGAGCTCACCAGAGCAACGTTCTACGAGGTCATCTTTGACGATGGCTCGTTCAGCGACAATCTTTTCCCTGAGGATATCGTGGTATGTAACGCCACGGCGGATTTCAACTCATCGATGATGGTGTCTTTTTCTTTAATATCTCTCTTTATTTCTATATTTGTTCCAGAACAGAGACTGTGTGCGACTCGGGCCACCAGCCGAGGGTGACGTGGTGCAGGTGCGCTGGACAGACGGGCTGATCTACGGCGCAAAGTTTGTGGCGGCTCATATCATCCCCATGTACCAGGTCAGAGAAACACACACAGCGCAAGACGTCAGAGTACACCTGCGTGTGCAAATTTTGTACATCTGCTCCCTCCCTCCCCATGTTTGTTTGTCTTGAGATGGAACAGTCCGTTTCGGCGACGTGCTGTGATTACGCAACATCACACAAACATCAAAACCTCCGAATTCTAACACACGCGAACACACACACACACACTTGTCTGTTCGCTCATTTCTGTTGAATTTATCTGAGATGAAGCAGAGAGTGAAGACTATAACGGGACACAGAACTTTCTGGTTCAGTCTTGTTTAATAAGTGTGATGGAATAAACGCTGATGTGGAAACAACAACATAAACTGAACTGAACCTGATCTTCACGTCTAAAATCTCTTGTACTTGCTATCTTGTAGTAACACAGGAATTGATTGAGGCGATTACATCGATTCATATTGTGATCGTTTGTTCCGATACACTTTTCTAAGGTATCCTGGATAATTCTTTCTGCTTTTTATAATAAATAATAATAATAAAATCACCATAGAGTGCAAGGTACCTCCACTACGCTGTCAGGAACACAGGGTTTAGAACGTAAGCAAGCTGTACGCACACTTCAGGGGTTTCGACCCAGACGTTTTCTGGGCAGAGCTAATTATTTCCAAAAGTTCTTAACTGGGTGACTTCCTTATCTGGATATAGCTACTCACATGGTCCCATCAGTGCCATTAAAGACATGCTCCCTCAGAGCTGCTGTTATTTAATATATAATAAAACCTTTTGGCTGTTCCAAATTGCCCCTAGGGTGTGTGTGTGTGTGTGTGTGTGTGTGTGTGTGTGTGTGTGTGTTGTCCTGTGATGGACTGGTGATTGTTCAGGGTGTACACCGAATTTGCAAAGAGTGGGCTGAGACAGGCTCCCTGCCTTCCCCACAACCCTAGTGGGATTAAGCTGTTCGAAGAAATGTCATGGTCGAGACATTCATTCAAATCATCTCTGGGATTTCGTACATGGGTGTCGTCAGAATTGATCTTCCAACAAGCTGGCAAACAAACACCGGTGGTCATCCTGTAATTGTTGACTGTCTTTCAAAAGTGTTGTCATTCCCTGAAGGCGAGGTGGGAACATTAGTACAGTAAAAGGCATCACTGAGCTTTGCGTATCAAGATGATGGCGTCTGTTTACCCTCTTCATTCAGATTTTAGTAAGTACTACATGGAAACACGAGTAAGTCGTGCTCAGAGAAATTTTTTAATGATTACTGGTGATGCCGTCTGCTCCAAATGAATGTGACAAACTGTGAGTGTCTATCATTTTGATTCAAACATTATTCCCTGAAATAATGAGTTATAATCCTAACATAAAGGACCAATCAGATCGTATCATTTCTGTGTAGCGTATAAGTTACAGTCAGATTGTGAAACTTTAAGGAATTTCACGAAATGTCATGAAAGGTTGCACAATCTGACTATGTATACTAATTACATTTCTGGTATTTGGCAGACGCCAAATACAACAAGAGCAATTTCTCATTTATACAACTATACAGTTATTAAGGACCTTATTCATGCACCCAGCACTGGCACCATGGGGGTACTGGGGCTTGAACCCCCAACCTTCTAATCAGTAACCCAGAACTTCAAACACTGAAGGGAGAGGAGTTTTCACCCTCTGCCCGTCTGTAACTTTGTTGTCCCCAGTGCCTGTTACTTGACCTTATTCTAATGAGCTGCTTTTGAAATGTTGAAAATGGAATCAAACTGATGATCATTGTATCCCTCTGTCAAATAAACCAGGACTGAACCTTCCTTTTTGTCACTCAAAACTTAAAAAACGAGGTGCGTTTGCGTTGGCATTCCACCACGTTCACTAGGATGAAATGGCTGGCATACAAACCTGATGTACAGGTGCTAATTTATGAAAGAATGGAGCTGTTTGTTTAACAAAGATGACCAGGTGG
This sequence comes from Neosilurus hyrtlii, assembly GCA_028564935.1. Lineage (NCBI taxonomy): Eukaryota > Metazoa > Chordata > Actinopteri > Siluriformes > Plotosidae > Neosilurus > Neosilurus hyrtlii. The sequence continues at coordinate 1,173,929 of JAOUQZ010000022.1, forward strand.
ATGAAGGTGTGATAATGGAGTTACTATTACTGCCCCAACATTGATTATTTTTCTAGAACAGCACATCCTGATGCCAGAAAAAGCAAGGATATTATGATGCATCATTGTTTAACACGAGCTATTGCTATAGAAAGGATAATGTTATTCAGCCTCTGTATGTATTTATTTTTTCATTCGGGGACTGAATCTGCCCCGAGGCAAAATGCTGCTTCATTGTTCGCTGATGTTTATATGCCCCATATTGTTCCAGTGTTAATGTGTGTAACTGTTTTACTGGCATGTGATTTTTCAGAGAGAACACATAGCTATGGTTAACAAAGAAGACATTCGTGTTCATGCTGTGGTCGTTCACAAAATTAGTTATGACATTAACACCACCTGATTGGTGTGTGTGTCCAGACAGCCCCAGACATGGTGGGATGTAATACCAAAGCATTAATGAGCCGTGGCCAACTAGAACACGCTCACCAGTTCACTGGTTGCTCTTCCTAGGACCACCTTTAGGGTACCACTGCATACCAGGAACACTCAACACCTGAGTTGAATGATGAATATACCTGGTCGTTTAGGATCACAATGTTTGTTTGTTTATTTGTTTAAAGATAAATATTGCTAAATATTCATCTCGTGCTCTCTCTTACGTCCCTGAACCCCAATTTCCATTCCAATTCCAGTTGGAATTCGAGGACGAGTCTCAGCTGACCGTGAAGCGGGAGGAAGTGTACTGTCTGGACGAGGAGCTTCCGAAACGCGTAAAAGCACGACTGGTGAGTGCAACCACACCACTCACGTGCTTCCTTTATTATTCATGCGCGGTGCTGAGTGCCTTTTATCGATCTGTGGCCTCTTCATCTTTCTCTCCAGTCCGTGGCGTCGGATATGCGCTTCAAAGGAGTCTTTGTGGAGAAGGAAGTCAGACAGGACTCGAAAAGGCAGCGCTTCATCAACTCGCGCTACAGAGAAGACTTCATTGAACCCACCATCTACAGAGCCATCATGGAGTGACATCCCACTCCGCACGGACGCCGCGCCCGAGCATGGAACGCTTTAAACTCGCCCCGGTTATGTTCTCGGCGTAAACGCAGATGCCGACATCGCGTGTAAGAGTGTTTGTGTTGATTTAAGTTATTTTTCTTTTTAAACCCTTAATCCTCTCACGCTTCTCTTTTTTTTTTTTTTTTTTTCCACTGACACGGTGCTGCTTTGGCTGAACACCAAAATGTTGCATAATCAGATTCTGAACAAGGTCACAGTGTTTGACACTGCATATGTGCTCGCCAACCAGTCCTACATTCTAGCGTCAAACAACATTTCCCCAATTTTATGCAATTTAGGTACAACTGAAAGAAAGAAATCCAAGCAACTCCCTAGGATGCCTGATTGGCAGTTTTCCTTCCTACCCACCCGCTTCGTTCTGCAGAGATAGAAGAGAAATTTTTATCGGTGTTTGTATCTTGTCATCTACTGATGCTCGTTATGTGTGTAGAGAAAGTTTAAGAGAGGTAAATAAAGGGAGGTGGAGGAGCTGTTCCCTCTGAGTGTGTGTAACTAGTGAGCTTGGCATACTTCTCTAATCTAATAATAATGCTAGTGAGATGAAAAGCGATCTTAAGCATTTTAAAAATAAACACGGTGTGTAGTAACAATAGAAGTGTTTCCACGCTGTTACTAGAACGAATACTAATAAATAAAGCTGGACAGGACATGCCCACAAGAGATGACTGACAACCAACGTGATTGAGAAAATAAATTCTACCTCTCTGGTGGCCACACGTTCTCTCTCGTTCATCCTTTGCGATTTGGTGACGCAATTTGCAAGTCGGATTATAGTCACAGTGGCTTTCTGTTTCTAGCTTTCAAACGTAAACTTCTCACAAGGGAATGTTTACGACAAATATTTCACTGGAACTCAATGAGCAAAACATGGGTGAAAAAAAATTTAACTGTGTCTTTGTAGTGAGTTTTGAAGATGGAATGAAAACGCATTAAATGACACGACTCGGTATCGTACTGTTGGTTTTAGTAATAATTGTCCTGAACGTGTATTTAATAGTAGCATTCGTAGCATGATCAGTGTATCGTAGCTGTGATATGTTACTAGACGTGTGATGAACGGACATATCTGGAAAGTCCTCTCAGCGTTTCAGGGCAGATTTTTTGATGTGGCGGTTTTAGATTGAACCGTTCCTCACAAAACTGCACTTTATGTCGTATCTCTCTGTGATCCGCAAACACCAATTAAATGATTAACGATTCTCATCTGATGTGCCTCATATTGGGAAATGTGTGCTCTAGTAAGCGGATTTGGTTTCAGCTGCATCACAGCACCAGGAAGTGCGTTTTATCTGCAAACTGTTTCATTTTACTGCGGAATTAATGCGAAGCGTTTGTTTTGCTTTGTGAACATCAATAAGAAGTATGATGTGTTTTCTTTCACTCTATGATGAAAATAAGGATAAAATAACAGCGCAGATATGGTAAGGATCTCCGAATCTCAGGTCTAGGTTTCATGGCGTGGGGTTTAATGTTCGGGTTGAAAGTTTTCTTATGATTTTATTCCTGCAAACTTTAACGGGCATCCACAACAACTTGTGTAAAGGTTTCCTGAGTGGTTTTATATTTGTGCAGGAAAAATTTAAATATAAAATAAAAATTCCAGCCCGGCTGGTGCACCAGCACCATGTCTGTGGAGCAGCATTTTCCGACACAACGTGGTGTCCGCGTTAATAATGGTGTGGACGCATTAAAGGCGGGATGTCTCATCAGCGCTAATTTACCAAGCAATGAATTTAACATGGTGTGGAAATGACAGATTTTCCACCTACAAGCCATTTTGGCGCTCAGATGGTGTGTCCCGTTCATACCGGACAAGTGACCATGTCGTACATGTTTGTTAGCATGGGCTGGGTTTTCCTGCTAACAGTCAGTAGCTAAATCTGCAGGATGAATTCTAGCACGTGTTCACTGTGTAATCTACTGTAAAGATAAAAAGTTTTTTTTATAGTAAGTGCGAGAGTAATATTCTCCTTCCTTTATATTCTAGGATCGAATGCAGGCTTCCTGATTAATTTATATCTCAGATTAGTTTTGATGGTTGCTCCTTTTCTCCTCATGGTTCTCCCTGTTTGGCTTTGTTTAAAAAATATATATTTATAAGTTTTAATGCTGAGTGCATTTTTGGTTTTTGTTCCTTTGCAGTTTTCTACTCTCCTGTTAGAGGAATGAATATTTGAAGTTAAAAAGAAAATAATAATTATAATCAGATGCACTTACTGGGCGTTTCTCCTTCCCCCTCCTCTGAATTCATTGTGTGTAATTATGGAAATCACTGAGTCCTCCTTTAATAAAAACTCTCCGTTTTGAGAGACGGTCTGGTTCTAGGAATTGTAAACTTACGACTGCTTCCTTTCTTCATTAAAGCAGCTTGATTTGGATCCTTTTCATTTCATGTCTTTTTATTGTGTGTGCAGATGATGAGGCACGACGGAGAACAAGACGGTTATTATAGTGAAATAAATCTCTTGTCTCACCCTAAGTGATGGTTTAATACAAAAGACTGATTTTAAAATTAATTGTATTGCTTTCTAATGGCATGCACCATAGCTGTGGGCTGTTATACTCAACAATGATGTGTTATAAAGTAATAACAGACCAACGAATGCTTAATGTGTTTAACCAAGTAGAATCAAATATTCAGTAAAGTCATTTAATAATTACAGAAAAATATTCTGTTGTAATGAAACACAACTCGGTTTCCTCAATGTTCACTGAAGGTTTCAAAAATGTCTCAGCCACCTGCAGCAGGAAGTTGAAGACAAAGAAAAACTGGTTCTAACTTTGTGTGTGGACATTACCCTAACCCCGCCCCTGCATAAATGGGCGGATAGCGCTTTTCTCAAATGTGTGTTTTGACTGGCTTCCTGTAGCTCCCCGCATCAGATTCAAAACCTGAATGATTACAAGCCATCAGAACAAAGTGGACCAGCAACCCTTCTTCCTCAAAACCCTTCATACACCCTCCACTGCACCACGCCGCTCTCCTTCTGATCCTCCTGCACTGCACAACAGGTCCCTCAGTCTATCAAGGGACAAGGAAAACATGCTTCAGAACTCTTCTCTGATTTGGTCCCCAAGGAATCAACTTCCCCTAGATATCCACAGCTGAGTCTCTGAAGGTCTTCAAACGACGAGTCCGGTCCGTCCTCTTTCAGAAGTACTTGGATTAACACTTCCTGTTTTTGTTCTTTAGAGTATTTGGACTGATGGTATTCTTATCCTGGACCTCGTGACCAGAGCTTATTCACTGATGGAGACTTTAAAGCAGTAATGGAGGTCGATGTGGATGAAAACTTCTACCAAAGGCAGTTAATGTAAATGTTAATGTAAATATCGGCCATGCTGAGAAGGTGCAACTTGCTCTTTAGTGTGTCTCAGAGACATTTGCTTGTTTTCTAATGCAGGACAGCAGAATGGCGGGTTCGACTTTGGCCTCAGCAACATTTTGGATAGAATCATGAGTGAAGAGAGACTTTTTAATGATGTTTAAATTTGTAATGAAGTACACATGGGCCTAATATTTTCAAGTGAAAGTGGAGAGGGGGGAAGTAACCTATTTACACGCCCACCACACACATGGATCCCCGGAGTAATCTGAGGATGGGAGTGGGCGGGGCTTCCAGGTGTACCCATTTTGAAGAGCAACATTCCTCTTCACAATCACAGGGCCTGGAGGTTTGCACAGTATAGTGATATAACAGAACCATTTCTGTAAACGTTAATATTTTAATGGAACCTGATCTAGATTTGAGGCGGAAACATTAAGGAATTTTTTTCCCCTAAACTCCGAGGCTTGGTGGAGCTTCAGTGTTCTTTCTAAACAATCTAATCCTCAGTGTCATAAAAACCCCACAGCTTCATCAAGTGATGATGATGTTCTGGACCTGCTGTCTTTATCACATTACAGTTCCTCAGATCCTGGGTGGCTCCCAGTGTCGTGTTTGAAATCTACGGCTGTAGTCAAATTGTCTTTGTTTTTATTTCGACAGGTTCCCCAGAAGTGTCCAAGGTGTATCAAATTCTCTAAAAACATTTTCACATTTTCTGAAACGACGGTTACATGGACCGTCCTTTATGAGAGGAGAGTTGAGAATAAATGACCCCCCTGTAATTCCTTCAGACAGAAACAATTAAGGCGACGCAGCTTTCATTAACTTTCACCATGACGGCGACAAAGGACACATGCAGCATGCAAGTTCCTTCTTATTAAAGCTTTTCCATCTCCTGCCATAATAATATACGGTAATATCACATCAGATAATATAACATTGTATACCGGGGAGAATAAACTACATATTAGACTTTAAGCAGAATTTATAGGTCATTGTATTATTCTGTATTATATGATTAGAATAAATAAACACTGGAGATGAGATGAGGTCAGTTTTTTTCAGCTCTTAATTAATGCGGGGTTTTATTTCCTTCAGTAAAATATTATCATGAGTTCATTTTACTTTAATAGCAGATACAGACACGTTCCCCCCCTGGTGTGGATTTCAAAGCGCACTGAGCAGAGAAGTGCTTTTTGTAGTCCATCTTCTGCACTTTGTAGTTTCTGTGCATCAAGTCAATCACATCCACAGAAGCCCCTTCCCCATTCCCTCAGAGGGAGGTGCGGCTGTGCTGTGAAATAAAAGGTGCATGCGTGTAGACTTCTTATACTGGTTTGGAGTGACAGCGCCGGTGAGTATAAACCCAACCAGAGTTTAAATTTGTTTTGCTTTTTTAGTCAAATTAAAATTTCAACAGAGGGGTGTACTTTGTCCCCACTACTGGTGCAAAACTCAATCCAGTGTTCACTGATTTTAATAAAACTACACTCCTATCGTTATTAAAGTGAACTATAATCAGGGCAGGACGATGATGTAGTGGTTAGCACACCCACCTCACTGCAGGAAGATCCTGGGTTCGAGTCCCGGGCTCAGCGAAGGTGTTTCTCTGTGGAGTGTGCGTGTTCTCTCCGTGCTTGCATGGGCTTCCTCCAGGTACTCCGATTTCCTCCTACAGTCCAAAAACATACACATTAGGCTAATTGACTTTTGCAAATTGCCCCTAGGTGTGACTGTGAGTGGTTGTGTGTGTTGGCCCTATGACGAACTGCTGAGCTGTTTAGGGTGTACCCTACCTTCACCCAGAGTCGGCTAAGGTAGGCTCCAGCCTAATATTGCATAAACTACTATATGACCCCTGTACTTAATTCTTCCCTAGCTTTATGTAAAGTTCAAATATTTTAACAACAGATATCAAGTAAAATAAACAGATTACACCCTAGTGACAGCACTGTTGGTGGCGGAACTTTGCACTGCCAGTTTAGATGCTAAAGACTCTCAGGTACAGCTTAAAGCAGCGTATAAAAATTAAGAGATATTTCAAGGAAATTTTTTCAGTGTCAGCTGACCCTCAACCTTGGAAGCTGAATGAACGTATTTGATCTCGATAGAAGCACTGAATATTATACTAACTATCAGTAGCCATGTGTGTACCTGTGTGTAATAGAATACGGTATATAAATAATGTGAATGGTTGAGTGTGTTGCCCTGCTATGGCCTGGTGAGCTGTTCAATTGTACCCCACCCTGGCCCAGAGTCAGCTGAGATGGGCATCGGTCTCCTGGCGACCCTTATTAGGATTAAGCGGCTTAGAAAATGAATGAATGATTAGTCATTAATAATTACCAATTTAAGATTTAAAACAAAAATAAGAACTTTATAAATAAATAAAAAATGCAATTTGACCTCTGATCTCTCTTTTAGTTTTCTTAACTTAAATATCCTTATTGCTGTAAAGAGAAAGAAGTGTGTATGTACCTATATATATATATATATATATATATATATATATATATATATATATATATATATATTTAGCCTCCACCTCCTTGGAAGTGTTGAAATGAGAAGAGCCGCATTCTTTGCTGTTGAGATTCTCTCTGGTAGAACAGGAAAGGTGTGTAATTTCAAATTTAATCCAAAATCTGCTTCATGATGGATATCCCATATAACAAAGTACAAATACATCATATGTATCACAAGTGATTTCCTTGAAAAAACCCAACAGACAGAATTTCATAAAACGACCCATTATAAGTCTGTCTGACCATCCAAAATAAGAAATGACAGGTGCCCACAAAACCAAAAATAAGTCCATCTTTACATGGAGTTTCGCAGTAGAGTTAAGTAGACATTCTTTAGTCTCTCTCGCCATCGGAGAAGGGTGGGTGGTGGGTGGTGGGTGGTAGGGGTTTAAGCCGAGACACCGTGATCATTTTCCTTGCCACCCGTAGGAGAATTTGTAATGACTGAACTTTACTTTCACCTATATCGGCCTCGGGGGTTAACGCTGATATATCTTATACTGGATTCAATGGTAATTTAATTTTCGATATGTTTTGAATTTCTGCTTGGAGCCCCTGCCAAAAAGGAACCAAAATCTCAAAAAGTATGTGTGGTCGCAAATCTTTTTTACAATTTCTCTAGCATAAATTTGTTTGATTTTTGTCATATTATGATACACTGGACAATACTATGCAGTTGTTTTGCCCAATTGTATAGTTTTAAGCTAAGTCAGTAATGTACAGAATGTTATCATCTGCATACAGTGAGTTTTATGGTTCACTCCACCTACTGATACTCTCTGAATTCTAGGGTCCTCCATAATGATTTCTGCCAAGGGCTCTATGCTGATCACAATAGGGTAGAATAGGAGAAAGCACACATCCTTGTCTATTTCCTCTATTTAAGTTTCTTGAAGTGTATCCATTCACCCGCACTCTTTGGCATGAGTCCTGAATATAACATGCCAATCCAGTGAATGAAGTCTGAATGGAAACCCTTTTTTTCCAGTGCAGTGTGTGTTCCAGATATCTCCAGTCTACCCTGTCAAATGCTTTCTCTGCATCTAAGCTGAGAAGCATTGAGGATTCCTGTTTTTGTTTTGCCACTGAGATCACATTTAGGGATCTTCTCATGTTGTTTATCCGTTGACGTTCAGGTATAAAGCCGGTTTGGTCTAGTTTATTATATTTATACACTTTTGAATGAGTTTTGCCAATATTGTCATTAAAATATTCACATCCCAACAGAGCAAGCTTATCGGTGTGTAAGAGGAACAGTGTGTAGGATCTTTCCCTTCTTTGGGGACTGTGGATATTACTGCTTCAGACCAGGATTTTGGGGGTCAGTCTTAGTAAGGGCGTAGTTAATACTCTTTGTAAGAGGGGTGTAACCTCCTTTTGAAAATTTTGATAAAATTCCCCTGGATATCCATCTATTCCTGGTGCTTTATTGTTCTTTATATTCTCCTCATTTTCTTTTTTTGTAATTGGGTATCTCATTGCCTTTCCGTTAATTTAGGTAACTTAATTTTTCCTAGTAGGGTTTCAATCATCTCATAGTAAACAGAGAAGGCTTCTGCTTTATCCTTAGGGTGGGACGTAGGCGTAGCAGGGTTTATTATCTTTACCACTTTGCCATCTGCTTGTACCTTGCACAGTTGAAATGCTAACAGCCAGCTGGCCCTATTTCCTGATTCATAAAATCCCCGATTAGCAAAGTGTAATGCACCCTCAGCCTTATGTGTCAAAATGTCATTTAATCTGTCTGTGCTGGTTAAGAGAATTCCAAATATTCTCATCTTTTGCCTTTTTATGCTCCATTTCTAATTCCTTTATGAGTTTTTCTACTTTTTCTTGATCTTTGGCACAATCTTTTTTTACTTTAGATGACAGTGCAATTCATTTCCCCCTCATCTCAACTTTTACAGCTTCCCATAAAGCAGCCACTGAAACTTCCCCATTATTGTTATATTCCATATGTTTTTTTTTTTATATTTTTAGCTATATCTGGGTCATTCAAGAGTGATACATCCATTCTTCACTGTTTAGGTTGTTTTCCGTTTACTACAATTACTGTCATAACCACCGGTCCATGGTCTGATAGTTATAGGTTCTATATGGTAATCTATTCGACTTTATTGGCATCTCTTTTTAAGACACAAAAATAAAATCTATTCTAGAGTAGCTTTTGTGAACTTTTGACAGGAAATAAAAAGTATAATCCTGCACTTTGGGGTGTTTCTGATGCCATATATCTACCAATCCCAGTTCCTCAATCATATTGCACAATACTTTAACTTTCTCTAACACAGATCCCTGTTCTTATGGATATCCATCTAATTTCTGGTTCAGCACACAATTAAAATCTCCTACTATGATAAATCCCTCAGCACTGGTTGTTAAAAGAGCTACAATTTCTTACTAAAGAATTTCTTTAAATGTTTAAAAGGGATATCTTAACACCTCTGATTGTACCCTCCCACCCCCTTCTAAGCTTTTTATGTTCCAAATCCTTAAGGAGGGTCTCCAGAAGTAAAACTATTGGAACAATTCAACCTCTTCACCCGGATTCATAATTTTCTTTCTCTTTATGGGATGATTAACTACCACTACCACAATGTGTCCATCCTTTGTAACCTAAAATATTTATTTGTGCCTGCTGTTTTTCCCTTAAACTGTACCTTTGTGCATGAAATAAAAATACAATCAAAAGCAGTAACCTTCATTACTGTGTTTGCCGAGAAACCAAATACATTAATAACTAGAAGATAAAGTGACCTTTTTGAACATGTTAAACAACTGAGGACTTCCATTACACCAGTGGTTTTCCCCAGTAATAAAATGAACATAACTTCCTCACAAAGAGGCTCAGAGGCTCTCCACTCCCCATCTTCAGAGGCCAGAAAGCAAAGTCTCTCCGCGTAAAGTGCACAAAGTGCGATTGAGAGGGTCCACCTGGTTGTCCCAGGAATGTCCACACGTCGCCATAATGGCAAAGTTCGCTTCATACTATAAGGTGTTCCTTTTTACCTCCATCCCACACAGACCCTTACATTCAACATGCTCCCTTATGATACTACTATAGCCTGAACCATTATTTCCCCTCAGTAGTTTGTGCTTAATGATAATCCTATGATGATCTTATATCAGCAAATCACTGTTGTTATTCCTTTTCTGGTTTAGTCATGTAGTGCTGTAGTCATGTAGTGTCCTTATTCACAACAAGTCCTGTCTCTTTGTCATCGATATTATTATACTCTTATTGTTCCCACAACAACTATTCTTCACAGGTCTCATAGTGGATATATCTCTATTCACAACCTGTGGTAATTGCCCCTCCATTGTCTTCATGGATGATGGCTCTGATCTCTGCTGAGTTCAGCTGTTGGTTCTTCCTCTGGTTCTTCTGTGTTCTCCATCTCTCACATGTCAGCTCCCTTTCCAATATGTCACGATCTTCCACCGCCACTTCGATGCCAAGTTCTTTCAATGTTGACTGTGCATCCAGTAGTGATGGAAACAGTTTTGTGCTGGCATCTAACAAGAGTTTAAGCTGGGCTGGGTATGGACTGATCCCTCGTATTCTTTTCTTTATCACTTATATCTTACTTTTTTCCTTTTCCTCTGCAGGTCAGGCGAGTAGTCATGATCAAAGTAAATCTTTTGCTCTTGAAACTGAATATTTATTTGCTTCCAAGCCCGTTGCAGTACTGTTTGTTTCACCTTAAAGTCCATTAACTGGATTATAATGGATCTCGGTGGTCATCTTTGGGCCTTGGTCTGAGCACTCTGTGCTCTCTCTAGTTTAATGTTGTCCTTTTCAATGGCTTCTTTGCACCCATACATCCTGATGTTATTGCGGTGGAGTCTGTTTTCTACATCATCGCACTTAGCGGTGAGATTTGCCTCTCTGCAACAGGCGGCTCAGTGCTCTCTCCTGCTGTAGGCTTCTGTCTTCTGTGGTACTTACTGTCTTCTACAGTCTTCTGTCTAGCCTCTCTGTTCATTGTTTTAATTCTTCCCTGGTTGATTCCAGTCAGTTAAGAGAGGTCTTCAAATCCCAAAAGGAGTCACTGTTTTCTTGACAGAGTTTCCTCAGCTCCATTAGCATAGCGATTCCCCACGAGCTTCACCAATAGATTTCAACGGCGTATTCTCAGCTAACGCTGGCTGCTTGGGATGTGCTTTAACGTCGTCATCTTTTGCGACCTTTGTGTCTTTCCTGTTCGTTTTCTAGTTCAAATTAATTTCTTTGGAGCGGCTTTGTTGTAGTCTGGTGTTCATTTATCATTTTTTCCTTACTTTATTGGCTATTTATTTGCGGGCCTTATGGAGCTGCGAGTCTACACATCTGTCTACTCCATAGCGTATGGGGTATTTATCTCTCATTGTTACAATATAAGGTTGTTTCCCATTAATAAGATGAACTGGCTCTCCACTGGTCTCACTGGTCTCATGTCACACATAACCCTGATATCCTGCAAAATAACCAGCATTGTTTTCCCTCATTCATTTACTGAACCAACTAAATCCTATAAAGGTCACAGAGTGAGTGTACTCTAACACAGTTCTGCTTTCTTCAGTCTCTTCGAGGTTTTGTTTAATGATGAGGTAACACCTCTAACTTTATATTTAACATCACGGACTTTTAGATGTTGGTTATTAGGTGTGGTGTTGCAACTTCTCTCTCTGCTTGACTGTAACTCCTTAAAGAAAAACATGAGAGAGAGAGAGAGAGAGAGAGACAAAAAGAGTGAAACCTGTTTGCGTACTTTCTCACATCTCCCAGAGTGAAAAAACACCAATCACTGAGACGGGTAAAGGCCCACCCTGTCCTAAAAATCCTTCAAAACAATCAGGTGTAATTCCATTGTACTCCACTGTACCCAAACTAATTGGCTTCCATCTGTGATCAACTGCAATTATTCTGATCAGTTTGGCAGAAATATACAGCTATTCCTGGAGAATTTTGAGCTTGGAAGTGTAACTGAAAGCAAACAATTGACTATGGGTGGCAAGACACTGCCAAAAGATCTCAGGGATAAAGTTGTGGACGGGCAAAAATCTGCTTTATAATTGTTTACTTATGTTTGTTTTCATTCGATCGTTGGCTTTGTTTATTTAATTTTTGTTCATATTTTATATCTGAATGAATTAATTTTTTAGTTCTAAATTCAAAAAGTTAGTGAAGGAACTCAACATGGTTGTTCTTCAAGAAATGAGAAGCGTGTGGTCATTTGAATGTTTGGACTGAAATAAAATCTAAATTATTTTTCTTAGAGAAAGAAGACAGTGTTTCAGGTTGTTTAACAATATTAATTTAGGCATAATTTTCTAAGCTGCTGAATCCAAATTAGGGTCTCGGGGAGGCTGGCGCTCATCTCGGCCAACAGCAGGAGAAGGCGGGGTACACCCTGAACAGCTCGCCAAATCTTTGTAAGGCCAACACACGCGCACACACACACACAAAATTGTTCACACTCACACCTAGGGGTGATTTGGAACAGCCAATTAGCCTACTGCACATGTTTTTGGACTGGCGGAGGAAACTGCAGTACCCAGGGGTACTCCACACAGAAAAGCCAAGAGCCCATGAAAGAAATGTTTTAAATACATTAAGTTTCTTCTAGTCTTAAATTTAGTTCTAGTTATAATTTATATATTTATAGTTTATATAATCAACACATTGCATTGTTTTAGTTACGTTTGTGATTTCTTTAACATTTCATTTTTCTTTAGTTTTTGTATATTTCCATCAGTTGAGAAATAGATTTTATCTTAGTTTCTAGGTTTTCAAGTTGTAGTTTTTGAAATTATTATTTTAATGTAGCATGTATCATCATATGTTTCGAGTTTGAGTTCAGTTAAAACCTTTGGAATTTTTATTTATTCATTTTATTTATTTATTCTTGTAGTTTTACAGTTAGTTTTAATATTGTTAGGTTTCAGTCAGAGTTATATATAAATATATTTTTAAAAATTTCTTTTCAATATAACATTACAAATTATATGTACAGTAGTGTACAGTGAAGGTTATACACCACCACTTTTGTCTAATAGGGCTCCTAATAAAAAGAAGTAAAGAATTACTTCTCTATAATTTTTTGGTGAAAATGTATTGAACAATGCTATTGT
>JAOUQZ010000022.1:1197732-1209280 GCA_028564935.1 Neosilurus hyrtlii
CTCCATCTCTCTCTCTTCATCTCTCAATCTCTTTCTCTCTCTCTATCTCTCGCCATCTCTCTCCCTCCATCTCTCTCCATCTCTCTCTCTCCATCTCTCTCTCTCTCTCCATCTCTCTCTCTCTCTCTGTCTCTCTCTCTCCATCTCTCTCTCCATCTCTCTTCATCTCTCTCCATCTCTCTCCATCTCTCTCTGTCAATCTCTCTCCCCATCTCTCTCCCCATCTCTCTCTCTCTCCATCTCTCCCCATCTCTCTCCCCATCTCTCTCCCCATCTCTCTCTTGATCTCTCTCTCGCCATCTCTCTCTCCATCTTTCTCTCCATCTCTCCCCATCTCTCTCGCCATCTCTCTCCCTCCATCTCTCTCTCTTCATCTCTCAATCTCTTTCTCTCTCTCTATCTCTCGCCATCTCTCTCCCTCCATCTCTCTCTATCTCTCTCTCTCTCTTCATCTCTCTCTCTTCATCTCTCCCTCTTTATCTCTCTCTCTCCATCTCTCTTTCTCCATCTCTCTCTCTCCATCTCCCCATCTCTCTCCCCATCTCTCTCCATCTCTCTCACTCCATCTCTCAATATCTCTCCCTCCATCTCTCTCTCTCTCCATCTCTCTCGCCATCTCTCTCTCTATCCCTCTCCCCATCTCTCTCTCCATCTCTCCAGCTCTCTCTCCATCTCCCCAGCTCTCTCTCCCCATCTCTCTCTCCCCATCTCTCTCTCCCCATCTCTCTCTCCCCATCTCTCTCTCCATCTCTCTCTCTCGCCATCTCTCTCTCCATCTCTTTCTCTCCATCTCTCTCTCTCCATCTCATTCTCTTTCCACCTCCCTCTCTCTCTCCATCTCTCTCTCTCCCCATCTCTCTCTATTTCTCTCTCTCTCTCCATCTCTCTCCCCCACCTCCCCATCTCTCTCTCTCTCTCGCCATCTCTCTCTCTCCATCTCTCCATCTCTTTCTCCCCATCTCTCTCTTTCTTCATCTCTCTTTCCATCTCTCTCTACCCATCTCTCTCTCGATCTCTCTCTCCATCTCTCTCTCGCTCTCTCTCTCTATCTTTCTCTCTCCCCCCATCTATCTCTTTTTATTTCTCTCCATCTCCTAGTCTCTCTCCATCTTTTTGTCTCTCTCTCTATCTCTCCGTCTCTCTCTCTCTCTCTCCATCTCTCTCCATCTCTCTCCATCTCTCCGTCTCTCTCTCTCTCTCCTTTCCTCCATCTGTATCTCTCCCTCTTCTCTCCATCACTCCATCTCTCTTTCCATCTTTACATCTCTCTCTCTCTCTCTCTCTCCTTATCTCTCCATCTCTCTGTGTGTATGTGTGTTGTTGGGTTAATTCAGGTATCACACACACACTAAACAATACAATTGTATTCTACACATATGTACATTTTAAAATCTCCTCTCCTCTCTCTCTCGCTCTCGCTCTCTCTCTTTTTCTGTGTTTCTCCAGCAGGTGAGGCAGCAAGGTGGTACCATGTGAATGCCTGAGGATCATGAGGTTCACGAACAAACTGCTGTTTGCTTTTTGCACGTTTATGGTTCTGCTGTTCATCTACTACTCCTGCCGGAAACTTCATATCCAGTTTTGGGGATACCAGTCATGTGAGTGACGTTCCTGTCTTTACCCTCTCGCTCTCTGTCCCATCCCCGAGTGTCTGTGCTCGTCATCGCGTCGTTTCATTCGCTCATTAAACTTTCTCCTCCACTCGTGAGGGTCTTTCTCACTCTGCGCTCACGTGTCATGGCTCACACGGGTCGTCACGTCCTGCTTTAGGATCCCGTTCAGGACTGTCGGATGGATTTCAATTTGCACATTTATGGTATTAGTTTATTTACTTCCTTGATTCTCGCTTATTTATGTTTGTTTGTTTCTGGCCCCTTTATTTTTTCTCCCTTAATTTTAGTCGTATCCATTTCCCACCCTTCAAGCATTTTCTTCCTATCACATACCACCACCACCACCACCAACCAGGGAGGGGCCTAAGCATGTACATGCCCCCTTTGTACCATGAGGTGTTGCCAACACGCCCGGAGGGAAAGTGCTGTCCGCCCCCTTTTATACAAATGAGCTCACAAAAGCCCATGGATTGGCTGGCGATCGCTGTGAGTGACAGGGGAGCGTATTCCATCTCTCCCATGAGAGCTCGGCCAATCAACTGGACTCCCCATGGACTCCCGATTGCGGAATGCTGCAGCATCGACCTGGATTCGAACTTGCAATCTCCAGGTTGACCGTTACGCACCTCGTTCATGTGCCACATTTTTCTTTTGTGAATACTGTTTCGCAGAATATATAAAGCAATACAACATAAAGTGTAATATTTTTTGTAGTTTTTTTTTTATTTAGTGAGATATTACAGGAAAATAAAAACAAGTTTTAAAAGAATTTTATGATGTTAATGTAAATTGTGATGATTTCACGTTAGTGGCGAAAGGCGAGTAAAATATTAAAGACGCAGTCCGACACTCTGTACAAACTCACCTGCAGCTCTTGGGTTTGTCCAGCAGAGGGAGCGAGAGAACAGGGAAGGGAATTGGGATCGAGCAGATTCAGGGATTTTGGAATGTTTCAGGATCTGAAGTAGGAAATGAAACTGGAGATGTTACAAATAGAGCGTGAGCGAGCCACTCGCTCTTCCTGGAGGTGAGATAAGGATTTCATAGTGATTTTTAAAAACGTGTCTTGAATTTATGGAAACTGTTAAAATAAGAAGAAACTCCAGAGTGGAAGCAGAAAAACAAACTGAAGAGGGCTATAAATCTCACACGCACGCACACACAGGAGAGAAAACGTGTTTGGCTGGCGCTCTTTGATGATGTCATCTCCTTACTCCTTGTGAAGATAGAAGTGAAGTGCGGTTGATGGAAATGCAACATAAATCCTTTCGATTCAGCACAAGAGCCAACCATATAAGGTCAAATCCCTCTCGCAAAAACGCCACAGTGTGTGTGTGTGTGTGTGTGAGAGAGAGTGAGAGATTCCAGCCTCTCACCTCTCCAGTTCCTGTCTAAGAAAAATAAATATTCAACATGTCGTGGTTTCTCGTCTCCACGCCGCGAGATCAATGACATCACGTTCAAAAGCTTTTCCATGAAAATACAACAAACTAATCTCACACCAAGGGGTTAATGAACCGTAACTGAAACGTAGTTTAATTACAGTGTAATCAATGTTTTATTTAAGTCTCTGTTTAATTGTTTAAATATTTTTTATTCATTAATTTTAGATTTTTTATTTCTTTAATTGTTATGATTTTTGTTCCCAGTGAGTTATGAGCGCGAGGATTTCTGCTGAAGTGAACAGAACTTTATTTATTGACGTGTTCGAGATGTTTTTATAATAAGGGAGGTACGGTGGTGAAGCGCTTCACACATCCGCCTCAGCAAGAAGACTCGAGTCCCGGGGGCTTTATGTGGACTTTGTATGTTCTCCCTGTGATTGTGTGGGTTTCCTCTCCCTCTCACGCTCTCTCGTTCTCTCTCTCTCTCTCTCTCTCTCTCACACACACACTCTGTCTCTCTCTCACTCTCTATCTCTCACTTTCTCTGTCTGTCTCTCTCACTGTCTCTCTCTGTCTCTCTTATTCTTTCTCTTGCTCTCTCTCTCTCTCTCTCACACACACACACTGTCTCTCTCTCACTCTCTATCTCTCACTCTCTATCTCTCACTGTCTCTCTCTGTCTCTCTTATTCTTTCTCTTGCTCTCTCTCCCTCCCTCTCTCTCTCTCTCTCTCACACACACTCTGTCTCTCTCTCACTCTCTATCTCTCACTTTCTCTGTCTGTCTCTCTCACTGTCTCTCTCTGTCTCTCTTATTCTTTCTCTTGCTCTCTCTGTCTCTCTTTTTCTCTTTCTTATGCTGTCTCTCTCTCCCTCTTTGTCTTTTTCTCACTTTCTTGCTCTCACTCCCTCACGCTTTCTCTCCCTCTCTCTCTCTCTCTCTTGCTCTTTGTCTCGCTCTCGCTCTCTGTCTCTTATGCACTCGCTTTCTGTGTTTCTCTCGCTCTCTATCTCTCTCATGAGCTCTCTCTCACTCTCTCATCTCTCTTATGCTGTCTCTTTCTGTCTTTCTTTCTCTCTCTCTCTCTCGCTCTTTGTCTCTCTCTCACTCTCTCTCCCTCGCTCTCTCTCTCTCTCGCGCTCTCTCTGTCTCTTATGCACTCGCTTTCTGTGTCTCTCTCGCTCTCTATTTCTCTCATGAGCTCACTCTCTCTCATCTCTCTTATGCTCTCTCTCTCTTCCTCTGTCTTTCTTGCTCTCTCTGTCTCTCTCTCTTTTTCTGTCTCTCGCTCGCTCTCTTCGTCTCCCTCCCTCCCTCTCTCTCTCTCTCTCTCTCTCTTTCTCTCTCTGTCTTTCTCTTTTTTCTCTCTCTGTCTTTCTCTCTCTCACTTTCTCACTCCTTCTTTCTGTTTCTGGTTTTAAATAATAATAAATCCTCAAGACAAAATTTGTCCACGTGCATCCGTGTGTGTGTGTGTGTGTGTGTGTGTGTGTTGTGTACACGTCGGTTCTGGTTGATGGATGTGTTGCTTTTGAACATTTGTCAGCAGTTCAGGTCGTGTTTTCCTCGACCGTCTTTCTCGTCCTGAACTCGTGTACGAGAGAAGAAAAAGGCGGCGGATTAATCATAAACAGTTCTATTCTTCAGCGGTGGGTTCTGGGATTATTTTGGAAAATTACGCAGACCTGGGAAGGGTTTTCTTTGAACCTGACTCCTGTTTTGCGAGCCCTTTGGCTGGAATTGTAAAGATGAATCGCAGCGATTGGCTTTGAAAGGGTGAGTGGGAAGGAAGCGCAACCCTTTCAGTGATGATGAAGAACAAAAGCGAGGGGGAAGAAAAACCCTCCACACAGCAGTGTGTTTGGTGTGAGCGGAGAGGCGGGGCTTTTAAACCATCCCGGCGGGTCATCTCGCTCAGACATGTCACTTTCATCTCCACTGGGTTTATTTATTTTAGCGATCGGTTCCATGCGCTTGATTATGCTGAGCCTGCGCCGGTACTGGTACTAGGCTAGGGGTACCCATGCATGCTTGCTTGTTTCAGCACCGCTACTGCACTGTGTTTGGCTTAGCAGTGTTTGCCACCTGAAGAACTTTTGTTAAACAGCAGGGGCGGATACAGCAACTGAGAAACCACTGGCTCCTCTTCTTGTGTATTTTAGGCTTTTTCAGAGTCCAGGGCAGGAAGATGTTCTAACGTAAAAGCCTTTTATGTTTTATTTGTTTATTCATTTTAAATGCAGTTCATCATTCAGCCAGTAGAGGGCGAGCTCCGACGTAATTTCCAGGTGTAATCCCACCAGCAGGAAACAAGGGGGCGGGGTGTTCTGAAAGGTTGAAAATCCGCCCTGAAGGCTGCTATACGCCTACGCTAAAAGTTGTAAATTGTCGTAGCTGTGGAAACTTTTATTTATTACTTTATTTTTGGCCATACAAGAAGGTTTTGTGGTTTTGAATCATAGAGCAGCAGTTTCCATATAACGCTGACTCTGTTACTATATGGCACACTTTAGATTCGATTTTGATCAGCTAATCATTTTCCAAATATTTTAAAGGAATCAGAGCTACGAAACAAATCATCTTGCTCGACTTTTTTGTTTATTTCAGAATAAAAGTCCGTTTGTTTGTTTGTTTGTTTGTTGTACGAAACGGTTACTTTGTTGTCTTTTGGCAATGATGATCATTTTTTGATTTTGCATCAATTTCTTTTGTTAATTTGTTACTTTTTAAATAAAAGCACTGATCGAAATCATATCGTTACACGCCTAATAAATGCTTAATTACACCATTTCTCAGTAACGTTAAAGACGTTCTTAACAATACACATATAAAATCTCGTTATGTGTAAAGCAGGATTTATCGTTATTGTCACTGTCGTTAGCATAAATGAAGAATTCTGAACCAACGCGCCGTTTATGCAGGTAAATGTTTTTCCGGTTGCTATGGCGTCCCTGCTGTAGTTGTGCTTCCTGTAATAAATACCGCTCTGGCTTCTGGAATATTCTGCTGGAAGTTTCTTTGTGCAGATTTCTTTGTCTTTTGTTTTTTCTGGTGTTGAGTAAGCAGAAGTGAAGCCTGATGAACTTTTGTGGTTTTAGTTGGTTTTGTCACCCTGCTGATTTTTGACCCCTTTTTGTTTCACAGATTTAGATGTGGAGTCGTCTGTTACTGCACATGTAACTAAAGCTAAACCTGTAGCTAATGTGACTGCAAGTAGAAACACCTCAGGTCTGTGTTGATGTTGATGATGATGATGATGGGGTGTGGGTTGGTGCCTTATTATTTTATTTAAGTTCTTTCTTTTTTGGTGGTAGTGTTGGGAGTTTTGTTTGTTTGTTTGTTTTTTGGTGTTGGTGGTGGTTTAATCTAACACATTCTAACAAACCTTGATTCCATTCTTGTCTTTTTAAATCTGAGTACTACTAATTCAGTGTATGACTAATCCAGGGACGAAAGGACAAGATCGGTATGGAGCCACTAATGCTATCATCAGAACTTCTTTACCTGTGATTGGTATGATTCAGGGTTCAATATTTCCCATAATGCTCTGCTTCAGGAGCTCTCAGTCGGGTCTAACTGATGGTTTTGTCTTTCAGGGACGGAAAAGGTGGACGTCATCTCCAACGCCGACTCAGGTATAGGCTAATCTGCCTCACCCTGATAAAAAACTAGGCATGTGCTGAAATTCAAAGGAAAATAGTTTTTCAAAAATGTCCCAATAATTCTGTAAGAAAACTCAGCGAGTTCTATTACACAGTATTTGATCATATGCGCGGTTGGCTTTATCACATGGACATTTACTTACTTATCTAAATCTTAATAATTAATATGTATCAATAATCCAAAAAAGGATTTAAACAAATTGTGAGCCAATCAGGAGGTCACTGCAGGGTATCTCACGGTTAGCGAGTGAATATTTGTGAACATATCTGAAGGTTCTGTGGGTTTGTATATTATGAGGAAGGAAGAAGGTACCGCCTTTAAATGTGTCTGAAAGAAGGAACGCTATAAGACAACTGTCCCTGTACCACAAGGTGAAGTGGACACGCCAATTATTGCATGCACTCTACCGCGATATAAAGTGTAACTGATTATCGGCACATGTCTAGTCCAAGCTCAGTATGTTGGGTTTCCTGTTTCTGCAGATGATAACGTCCTCCGATAAACATGACTGTTTATTTATGTGCCGTTAATATGCTTAACTTCCACAACATTTCAGCCTCTTCACCTGACCTGAACCTTTAAACTAACCATCGGCCCCCTGCCAAAAACAGCTCCTAAGGCGCGATATGGTTAATTCCATGAATAAAACCTGAAGTTGTTTTCCTGGATGTTATTGCTTAATGTTTGTCTACTGATTCCAGAAGCCCACAGGGTCACGGTGTTTGTCTTGCCACAACGCTCTTCTCTTTCCAAGACTTTCTCAAACCACTTGAGCTGGGAAAAAAAAACAGTCTTCCAGTAACAAGTGATAATGTTTCAAGCAGGTAGCCGTAACTTCCGAATTCCTCCGAACTCTAGGATAAACCCTAATGTATTATAATATAATATGTAACTACTGGCCTATAAGAGAAGACTGTTGCTAGCTGGCTAAGTAGCAAAAAATGCTGGTTAACAATTTTCATGCTAACTCATCATAACATCCCACAAAGGATTTTAACACCCCATTAGCATTGATCTTGCTAGCATTAATGCCGTTAGCTTTGCCAGTTGCTTAAGAAGCTTGAGTTTGAAGTGTGGGTCCAGTGTGAGTTTGCTAATGCTACGAGGTGATTAGCACGTTCTCTTGATTAAAATATTGAAATGAATTCACATGGACACGAAGCCACACTAGAGTATCAAAGCTTCCGTTTTATAACTAAGTTTATTTAAAGATCCACTTAGGAATATGTGGAGTTGGAGCTATACAGGACTCGGTATAATAGGGTTACCTAATGTGAAAATTTCACAACAGCAACAAAACAAATGAACTAGAACTTAAACCTAAATCCTAAATTCATGTTGTAGCTATGAAGATCAATGTATAATTTGGTTACCTACATTTAAAACATTTTAATTTTTTTTATTTTAAAACTAAAATTTAACCCCAATCATAAATTCAGGATGTAGCTATGTAGGACTATGTATAATTTGGCTACCTTAAATTTTTATTTTAATTTCCAAACTAAAATTTTATCATAATTTGAGGTTGTTGCTATGTGGGTCTATGTATAATGTGGTTACCTACAATTAAACCATTTTTATTTAAATTACTTTCATTTTCAAACTAAAAATGAAACTTCAATCATAAATTCAAGGTGTAGGTATGTAGGACTATGTATCATTTGTTTACCTAAAATTAAAACCTCAAGCATAAATAACAACGTGAAGAACTCCAAATTAGCAAAACATTGACAATTAGCAAAAAAAAAACCTTTTATTACTATTATTATTATTTTTTTAAACAAAGTATTAGCAAAAAACTATCTGAGATGGAATTTGTGTAGACATTGTGACTGGTACATTATCTTATTTTTTTAATCAGTCGACATATTAATAGTGACCTAAAACGATGTTATTTGCAGCTCGATGGTGTCTTGTGATTTAGCAAAACAATAAAAATTTAATTTTCATGCTTGTGCTAATATTCTACATTTATTGAACAAGCATAACATGCTGGATTTGAAACGTGGTTTTGCTTACTTTAGCGAAGTATTTGCTACTTTCATAGTAATAATTTATTTTACATAATAAATAGCTACGTAAAAGTCCTGCCTCTTATACTACAGTTTAAAAGTGAAACTGTAGTTAAGATGCAGAGAAAGTACGGAACACTGGACACAGAACAGACTGAAAAATTGTGTACTTTTGATTTTTTTCCCCCAACCAAACGCTTAATATAATTATTGTTTGTTTGTCTCCCTCTGCTGTGATTCTGTAATCTGTAGCTACTACTCTGTCTTTAGCGCTGCAATCCTGCTACGTTTAATCTGCAGCTTCTTCTCTTTTCCTCTGCAGAGATTCCTTTTTGAAAAATGAACACTACTTCTTTCTCCAGCTTATTTTCTCCTCCTCTTTCCCCTTTTTTCTGTTTTCTTTTTCTATAACTGTAAAGAGATTGTAATAAGGTGCCTTACAGTTCATGCTACTGTGTAATTTGTTTGTGTGTGATATTTTATTGCATGTCTGTGAAAGTAGATCTGATTTATTACCTGCTGTTGGAGTCACTTTTAAATACTTTCTTCATTTTTTTACCGCTGCTGAGCTTCATACCAGTGCTGAACTCTTTCAGTTGGATTATGTCCATGCTAAGTCGCTAATCTTTCATCTTATTTTGAGTAGAACAAAAAAACACAAGCCTTTTTGTTGGCTTTTCATTGCACGTTTTCTTTTTCTGAACTCTTTTCAGAAGCTTTATATGCAGAGCACGTATGATTTGTGGTTCGATGGTGATTAGTATGCTAGCCGGCTGAAACTAACTCTGCTCCTTTCACCTGCACCTGAAGCTTCATGACCTCATCACAGCAGAAGTTTCCTCTTCACTCGCACTAACGACAACAACATCCATGTTAATCACGTGAATGAATGCAAGACGTGTCGGCGTTTGCCTTCATTCAGCCTGCAATAAACTCGTCCTCATTGGGTGTCTTCTCTCTCCGCAGCACTCGATAGCCAGGGTTTTCTCCTGACACTTGATGGACAGCTGTAAGTCAATTTACTTTATCTTATTTTAGTATTAACACTTTGTAACTGTGTGATTTGTTTTAATTAAATATGGTGGGATTTAGCATTAGCATGACTATTTTAAACATCTGTGTAGCTAATCATAAATAATCACTGAGCTAGCGGTAACCAAGAAGTAACCAATGAGGCCACAGTTTCTGATTTCATTGTTACTGTCAGACTTTTCAAACCAAAATGATTTTGCAATTAGTCAGACCAGGTTTATCTCCCCAATGGTACAGGAACCAATCAGACCACTGGGTTCCCATCTCAATGCTACAGCAACCAATCAAACCTCTGGGTTCTCGCTCTCTCTCTCTCTCTCTCTCTCTGTCTCTCCTTGACTTTTGGATTTCTACCCTGTTCTTGACCTGCTGTGGTTACGAGATGTTTGGTTACTTTGGACACTTTCTTTTTCTCTCGTCCCTTCATCATTTCATCTTCATGACCATCAAACCAGCCTCAAGCTTTTCACCAGCTCTACCTTAGTGTTCCTCAGCATGTTCTTGACTTGGTGGAGGTTTATTCTTCCTCTTCTCATGTTTTGTGTGATACTTCCTGCTGTTGATATTGATCTGGTGAGCTCTGCACTACACGGTCGAAAGTTCTCCTCTGTTCATCCTCACGTCCCGATCTGTGATCCAACTGATTTCTTCCTGCTTCTTCCAGACATACCAGTAGATTTGGCCCTGTGTAATGTTTTCCTCTGTCTCTGATTAATTCATTCCGATTTTCCAGTCTCATGATGGCCTGCTTTACATATACCGGCTCTTCAAACTGAGAGACTCCAGATGCAAATGCCACACATGGAAATGACTCGCGATCTTTTATGTTGTCCCATGCGCATGAATGCAACATTAGTAATAATACGCCAGGCAGCCAAGTATCCAGCTGTTATTAGTCGATTGAAAGCAGGATAAGATTCCTATAATACTCTTCTAAACACGGGTTAAACTGGAATTCGAAAGGTGGTGGCGAGACGAGACGAGTTCTCATGCCAGTGATCATTGAGTCGACAGAAATGTGGCGATTTCAGTGATTGATTGATTTGATTGATCACTTGATTTACCTTGTTTGTGCCTCCTTTGCATCATCAGCCACTATTTTTACATGGTCTTGGCTGTGTTCTGTAGGGGTGGGGCTTTTAGACTTTGGGGGAAAATGGCAGCCAAAGATGCAGGAGACAGACAAACCAGGAAAAGTTATCCATTAATTATAATTTATTAATTTATATAATATATAAATATATTATATAAAATAAATAATTTATCAATTATATAAATTATAATTGATGTTATCTAATGGTGCGATTGTCATTTCCTGTCAGCATGATGTAATTTCTAGTATCCCTGGGTTTACACTGGGGCACGATGCTCTTGATCTCTGCGAGTAAAAAAAGCATCAAGCGTCACAATTTATTAGCACGCTTGAAGCAAGATTGGGGGATAAAAAGGGTGTATCCAAGAGATTAAGCTTGAAGGAATTGTGTTTCCAAGTTCATCTAGATCCCCTATGATGTCACATCAGGGTCTGTTACACTCACTGAAATTATAATACATCTTCGTAATCGCAGCAAAATTTTTGACGGTCAAAAGATCAGGGCAATCATCACGAATCCACCAAGCTCCCTCAAGGTCATTACGAATCCACCAAGCTTCCTCAAGGTCATTACGAATCCACCAAGCTTCCTCAAGGTCATCACGAATCCACCAAGCTCTCTCAAGGTCATCACGAATCCACCAAGCTCCCTCAAGATCATCACGAATCCACCGAGCTCCCTCAAGGTCATCACGATTCCACGGAGCTCCCTCAAGGTCATCACGATTCCACGGAGCTCCCTCAAGGTCA
>JAOUQZ010000022.1:1209380-1228518 GCA_028564935.1 Neosilurus hyrtlii
ATCACGAATCCACCAAGCTCCCTCAAGATCATCACGAATCCACCAAGCTCCCTCAAGATCATCACGAATCCACCAAGCTCCCTCAAGATCATCACAAATCCACCAAGTTCCCTCAAGATCACCACGATTCCACCAAGTTCCCTCAAGATCATCACGAATCCACCAAGCTCCCTCAAGGTCATCACAATTCCATCAAGCTCCCTCAAGGTCATCACGTGATAAGCACAAGTCATTTCAGGCCTTGTTCCAGACCTTTCTGTCTAACTCTAAACCCTGGTGATAAATACATTTACATTTTAGGTACTGTTGTTAGTATTTACAGTAGATCTACCTGCTGAAACTGTCATGAAAATAAAATACGTTTCATATGTGCTGTGATATTGATATGTACACTATATTGCCAAAAGTATCATCCATCCAAGTAACTGAATTCAGGTGTTCCGATCACCTCTATGGCTGCCGGTGTATAAATTCAAACATCTCGGCATCTAGCCTGCTTCTACAAACATTTGTGAAAGAATGGGTCGCTCTCAGGAGATCAGTGAATTCCAGCGTGAGACCGTGATAGGATGCCTCCTGTGCAACAAGTTCAGTCATAAAATTTCCTCACTACTAAATATTCCGCAGTCGACTGTCAGTGGTATTATAACAAAGTGAAAGCGATTAGGAACAACAGCAACTCTGCCACAAAGTGGTAGGCCACGTAAAATGACACAGCGGAGTCAGCGGATGCTTAAGCGCATGGTGCACAGAGGTCGCCAACTTTCAGTAAAGTCAATCAGACCAGATATCCAAACTACACGTGGCCTTCAGGTTAGTTCAAGAACAGCACATAGAGAGCTTCATGGAATGGGTTTCCATCGCCGAGCAGCTGCATCCAAGCCTTACATCACCAAGTGCATTGCAAAGCGTCGGATGCGGTGGTGTAAAGCACGTCGCCACCGGACTCTAGAGTAGTGGAGAAGCGTTCTCTGGAGTGACGAATCATGTCTGGGTTAAGCGGTTGCCAGGAGAACGGTACTTATCTGACTGCAGTGTCCAAATGTAAGGTTTGGTGGAGGGGGATTATGGTGTGGGGTTGTTTTTCAGGAGCTGGGCTCGGCCCCTTAGTTCCAGGGAAAGGAACTCGACTGCGCCAACCCGACTGCGCACCAGTGCACAAAGCAAGGTCCATAAAGACATGGATGAGCGAGTTTGATGTGGAAGAACTTGACTGGCCTGCACAGAGTTCTGACCTCAACCTGATAGAACACCTTTGGGATGAATTAGAGCAGAGACTGTGAGCCGGGCCTTCTCGTCCAACATCAGTGTTTGACCTCCCAAATGCGCTTCTGGAAGAATGGTGAAAAATTGCCATAAACACACTCCTAAAGCTTGACCAGTAGAGTTGAAACTGTTCTGGCTGTAAAGGGAGGGTCGACGCCATATTAAACCCCATGGATTAAGAAAGGGGTGTTACTTAAGTTTATGTGAGCGATTCATATAAGGCAGATGAGTGAATACTTTTGCCAATGTAGTGTATATTGTAGCAGTCGTTCACTCGCCCGCGTGTGAGGTGTTAGGACGTTCCGTCTGAAGTCTCTGTGTGTGGCAAGTGTGTTTATATATAGCCTCCGAATCTCTTCTCGTATCGGTGTCAGCGCAGCTTATCAGAGCGTCCATGTCCATCCACACCGCACACTCGCGCCATAAGCAAAGCCTCGCAGTTTAGATTTCAGTTCACACCCAGCATCACGCGTTTCATCGCTTCTCGCATTTAAAGACTGAAAATCTGTCAGCTGAAGTCAAACACAACGTCTTTCCGACTCTTCACTTCATCACCACGATCACTTCGGGTCAATCTGCTATATTCGGGTCACGGGAACGCTTCGGGTCAATCTGCTATCTACAATATCATCAGTATCACAATAAATTATGTCGCAATACACTTTTATGTGATATACCGATTGCTAACTTATTTTTTTGCAGTATTATTTCTTGCATCATGTTTGCATCAAACATATAAGGTGTACAGAATTTATTCAAATATTGAGTTTTATTTAATTTTTTAAAACCTTTTAATGTAAAATGGTTTTAGATTTATAGTATTTATCTATACATTTTTGTCCATTTGACTTAAATGTTTCAGCTTCATTATTCAGTAATAATTTATTAATTGAATGGTAGCACTTGGGATTTTATGTGTTTAAACAATTGTACATATCATTCTCTATAGATAAGGTATCATAGAAAAGTATCGTGATATGATATTTTGGTCATATCATCCATTCCTCCTACCTTGCTAGCTGGATAAACTTTCCCGGTATGTGTGTTGTCATTTTTATTTGAAAGTTTTTCGGAGTAGCTTTTGTGTCACACAGCAAAGCCATTTGTTTTTTTTGTTTTTTTTTTTTGAACAGATTGTATCTTTTGAGGCTATTTGGTGTCTGTTTTTTTATACTGATACTGCGCTATAGTTAGCTTTAACTTTGATCAGCTTTAGCGGAGTTGACTTTTCCCATGGTGGTCCAGCTAGTGCGTGTCCGTCCTCGCCCACTTCTGTCTCACTGTTCCTGACCACCGCGCACATACACACACACACACACACACACTCACACTGAAGCGCGTCGTACACACACTACAGCACTGCTCAGCCTCATGCTCGGCGGCTCGCTCGTCTCCCCCGTGCTCTGTTTATTTAAACTGCTCACGTTGTGTACTGCATGTTATTAATGACTTACAAGAATTTCAGTTTCGTTCTCCTGAGTCCTTTTTATTTCTTTTTTCTTTCTGAACCAGACATGTCTTTAAACATTTAGGAGTTGCTATGCTTTGTGTCGTATAATTCTCAGATGCGCTTGGCTCTCTGAAGTATTTAATAATGATTTTTGAAGATTTTTTTTTTTTTTTTCAGTCAGTCACCAGACTTCAAAATTCTTATTGATATATTCTTCCCTTTTCAACTCCATGAGCCAAATCTAAAATGTTGTCACCTCTTTAAGAATTTTGCCACTATTGTTTCATCAACCAGAGAAGGTAGAGAGTCCTTTTGTTTTTTTATTAAAATTTTTGTTTATATAAAGTCAGGGTTAATGTGCTAAGGCAATGCTCTACTCCATACACGATGTACAAGGCAACGGTGATGTGAATTTCTTGCATAAATATACAGTGGGTATAGAAAAGCAGCCTGAAATGAAAAAACACTCAAAAACAATTCCAGCAGTATTCAGTCCAACTTCCACCAGCCAAGTGAGAGATATAATAATAATAATCATAATAATCATAATAATGATAATAATAATAATAATAATAGCAACAGTTTAGGGGAAAAACAGAATCATTGAGTTGGTGTGGTCAACTTCAGGTCATTGTCATGTTGGAAGGTATTTCTGGCAGATATCAGCAGGTTTTCCTCAAGAATTTGATGGGTTTTTTCCCCATCCATTTTCCTTCTTTCTTGAGAAGATGCCCCAGTCCCTGCTGCAGAGAAACACCCCCAAATCAGGATACCACCACCACCACCATGCTCTACTGTAGGTGTGGTGTTCTTTGGATGGAGAGCTGTATTGGCTTTCCAGATAAACAGCCTCAGAAATTCCAAGGTGCTTTTCCTGAGGAGTGGCTTTTTCTTGCAATGCTCTCGTAAATGCCACATTTTTGGAGCATTTGTGAGATCACCTGCACACAATGACCACTCTTTGCCAAAAATTCCTGTTACCATTTCAAAGGTACAATACTCCTCTTGGTAGCCTCTCAGACCAGTTTTCCCCTCATCCTTCTGTCTGGTTTGAAGGGACGGCCTGGCCTGGAAAGAGTCCTAGCAGCACCAAACACTTTCTAGTTCATGATTATGAAGTTAACTGTGTTTCTAGGGATTGATAAACCTTTTTTTTTGTATCCATCCCCTGACTGGTGCCCATCCACAACTTTATCCCTGAGATGCTGTAAAGGTGCCTTGCCACCCATAGTTAATTGTTTTCTTTGAGTTACAATTTAAAAAAATATACATTGGAAACAGCTGGGTTTTTTTTTAACTGTTAACCATGATTGCAGATAATCATAGGTGGAAGCCAGTTAGCTTGATGTGCAATAGAGAAGGTGATTTATTTACACCAGATTGAGTTTACAAGGATGATCCTTTGACCATCTCACTGATTCAGTTTTTTTTTTTTTTAAACACATTTTTTCCTGTACTCTTGCTGTTGTTATATATGTTGCATTACATAAATAAACAGGAAAATAATATTTTTTTGTTATTATTATAGCGAGAGTCAGATTTGAATTTTTTTGGGGGGTGGGGTGAATCTGTACTCGCTGTACATTATTATAAGTAATTAGTAATACAATTTATTTTTATAATTTTTAGTTTTTTTTCATTTCAATTCCCAGCTCGGGTGTTTCTGTGTGGAGTTTGCATGTTCTCCCTGTGATTGCATGGGTTTCCTCCGGGTACTTCGATTTCCTCCCACAGTCCAAAAACATGCACAGTAGGCTAATTGGCTGTTCCAAATCACCCCTAGGTGTGAGTGTGAGTGCGAATGGTTGTGTGACTGTTAGCCTTGCGATGGCCTGGCAAGCTGTCCAGGGTGTTCCCCCGCCCTCACCCAGAGACGGCTGAGATGAGCACCAGCCTCCCCACGACCCTAAGTAGGAATAAGTGGTTCAGAAAATGGATGAATTAATTAATTAAATTCTATCCGTTATTTAAACCAGCTTACAAAGTAATGTACCCAGTGAATAAAAAAAATGACTATGTAAAAAAATAAAATGATGGAAAATTAGTCATAGGCAAGAGAAATTATTATAATTTATTATTATTATTAATTCACAGGCTTTTTTTCTAATGCTTTTTCTTTTTTTTAGAATATTTTTTTATCCTTGTGTACACTCTTACTTTATTTATGCAATACCTTGGTATTAGTAATAAAAATACAAATTTTTTTATTTTAAATTTATTACCTCAAGCATAGGCTTTTAAAATTTTTATTTAAGTGAGTATTTTCACTTACTAATTGTTACAGATGAAGACTTGAGCCTTATGATTTTATTATATGAATAAATTGTCTTTCATAGATTATTTATTTGTTTATTTATTTATTTATAATTCTTTATTCCTTACCCATATAAATGTTGAGCGGTTGTTTGTGTGCAGTCCACTGAAGTTGGTGAAGCAGTATGAGAAACTCCGCGAAGGAGCCTGTAAACCCGGCTATGCCGCCGCCAAGATGATTGCGAACTGTCCAAAGTAAGAACTGCTTTATATAAATTACTGCCAGTGTTTACCTGTAGGGTTCTGCAGAATATACCATTTCAAATTTGTTTGTTGAGAAATAAATTTTGGGATTAAGAAGGGGGAAAAAGAGAGCATATAAAGACAAAGTAAGCCATAAATGTCGATGTTTAGCACATGATCCTAAACAAGAATTTTGGATTAACATGATTTCTTTTTTGTTGGGTTTTTTTTTGGTCTTTGTCGTTGGTACCCAGACTTCCTGTGTTGATAGAAAGTCATGTCTGCTTACTGTACACACATCGCTACTTTACTGCCCCAACATAGCGTCAACATCTACCAGACCACACATCACAACCAGATGTTGAGCACGTATATCATATATGTCTTTAAAACAGAACAAGTTCCATATGACCGTTTGTTTTTCCCAGAAACCACATGAGCGGCTAATCGCATTCTAGCTTGCTAATCATTCAACACTAATCACAACGCCTTCTTTACAAAGAACATTCTTCAGGCCGCTTTCATTGAGGGTTACGTGGAAATGGATTTCTGTCTACTTTTTTCTTCCTCTTCTAACTTTTTAGTTAAGAATACAGATGATATAACAGAGATTGTTGTATAGCCCTATTCAGATGGGCTTTGTTTTATACGTGGGGGATAATTTATATCCGAGTATCTCTGAGTGTTTAATCCAATGCCGTCATTTCTTATGGACTGCTTATTGATTTATGTTTTGAAATTTTATGTTGTATTTTACTGTGTATAAAACAGGTATTATAAAGAACTCATATCCTATTTATGTTGGGTTGTTGGGAAAATTTGAGTTTTTTTTTTTTTATACTTTGGTGCTATATTTCCCCTTTAATATAAAGACACGCCGAGAAAAGCTCACTTCAAACTTCGAGGGCGCAAACTTCCACCAAGCCCATTAATTCCCCATATTAACTAAAATGGCGTCTCACAATGTTGAAGAATCCAGAATTTGATTTGGATCATCTCCAAATTCTAATAGAGTCTTCCATGGTCAAAGCTTCGCCTCTGGTTGAAATTTCATCAATCTTCAAACATAACTTTTTATGTAATTCTGCTAACAAAAACACAAACTGTAGGTAAAAAACACGAAGGAAAAATGAAAAAAAAATTTTTACAAGGGTGTTCAGAGAAGTGAGGTGTTCGAGGGTTTTGGCTAAGCTACTGAGATCCGTCATGTGACCATCACCCAACGAACATCAAGTGCCTCTGACCTGTCAGGCCACGCCCCTTTCACCGACCACTTAAAATAAAGCCACTTAAAAAAAAAAAAAGTCTTTTTGTGTCCATACAAGGGAAATATACATCGCATACGCATCACTTTTTTGGTGTGATGATTGTGTGCATCATGAAGACACGCCCATCTCTGTGAGTTTCCCTTCCCCGTGGAAAGATGTGTCCGGAAAACTAATCCCGCCCAGCTGGTGTTAAATTTGTTTTTTATATTCAGGGACTCTTTCCAACTGTTGTCCAAGTTTTCCTTTACATGTCCTGCGCTTCATTGTTCCATCACGCTCCTCACAAGACTTTCCCTCTTAAATCTGAGTCAATGCGTGACCTTCATGAACAACCGCCACTTTCCTGTGGATTTCTCAGTCAACAGAACTTCTCTTGTTGGCGTTCCGTGATGAAAGCCGTCTGTCATTCGGCTACTGTGGAGGCGGGAATGAGTCAACATCCTCCACCTAGTCAGATCTTCAGATCACTCGATGATGCGTGATGATGTCACCCATCTCCATTTGTTCCCCATCTTTAGATTGATCTTCCAGCGGCAGACCGTTACTGTTACTGTAAAGTCAAGTTGTTGTTGTTTGTTTTTTGTTTTTTTTCATCTCCCTGCAAGACAGCAAGCGATTGTTTTTCCTCAAGAGCTTTATTTTTCTCTCATCGCTTTGGAATTGCTTAGAGATTAACTCTATAAGGGTCATGTGACATCATTGCGGAGTTGTTGAAAGATCTTCCTAACTGGAACACAGCACCCGTTTAGCGAACGCTGTTTGGTTCTTTGTTGGTTTTTTCCTTCAAGCAATTTGTTTCAGTAACGCCAGATTGCACCATCAACCAAGGAGGGCAAAGGTCACCACATGCTCCCTGCGAGACACATGATGTGCCAGGACACCGTAGCATACTGGGAGAGAAGTTATCCATCCTCCCATGCATGAGCTCATAGACACCCATGATTGGCTACTTTCGCTGTGAGTGACAGGGAAGAGGTCGTATTCTGTCCCTCTTTGCCCTCCCTTTCTTTGTCTCAGAGCTCAGCCAATTATCTCTCCTGGGCTCCGGCGACAGAGGGCTGTGGCGTCACCCGGAATTTGAATGTGCTTTTCTGTTACGGCACTCAATGCCGTAACGCAGCAATGCTAGATTGAGTTTTGGGGAGGAATGGGCGGAGTCATTTATTTTTCTAATTAATTTACTCTGCTAATTTTAGACACCTCATTAGAAATCTTGGAACTCAGGACTGATCTGAACTACTCTCGCTCTCTCTCTCTCTCTCTCTCTCTCTCTCTCGCTCTCTCTCTCTCTCGCTCTCTCTCGCTCTCTCTCTCTCTCTCTGGCTGTGTGTATCACCTCATCTGTTTGTCATTCTGGGTTTCTCACTCTCAATCAGGCTGTCCTTATTCCTTTATCTCCTTTTCTTTCTTTGTTTTTTTGCTCACTGTATCCACCTGTCTGTCTGTCTGTATCCCTTTGTCTGTCTTTCTGGTTTTCTCATTCCCTCTGTCTGCCTGTCCTCCTTTCTGATAGTCTTTCCATCTCTCTCTGTCTGTGTATCCGTGGTTAAATGTTTGGGTTGTTAAGTGTTTGGGCTTTTTGCTTTACCAGATGAAGGCATGAGTAAAAGTATTTGCTCTCTTCTGGTGAGTGAATCCCGGTGTAGCGGGTGAGTCTGCGTCCTTGTGTAACGTGGGTTAAATCTGTGTTTTGATAAGGATCATAGCAGACCTGCTACTTGTTTAAGTGAGTTTATTCATTGCAGCTTGTTAGCCCTGGAGCCACGCTGTATCCATTTCTCTCTTCCTCGCTCTCTCTCTCTCTCTCTCTCTCTCTTCCTCTCTCACTCTCCCCCCTCTCTCGCTCTCTTGCGATTTCTCTCGTGCTCTCTCCCTCTCTCTCTTGTTCTCTCTCTCTCTCTCGTGCTCTCTCGCTCTCTTTCTTCCTCTCTCTCACTCCCCCCCTCTCTCGCTCTCTTATTCTTTCTCTATCTATTTCTCGCTCTCTCTCACGCGCGTGTGCTCTCTCTCCCTCTTTCTTCCTCTCTCTCACTCCCCCCCTCTCGCTCTCTTGCGCGTTCTCTCTCCTTCTCTCTCTCTTGTTCTCTCTTTCACTCTCACTCTCTTGCGCTTTCTCTCACGCTCTCTCTCGTGCTCTCTCTCAGGCTCTCTCTTCCTTTCTCTCTTCTTCTCTCGCTCTCTCTCTCTCACTCTCGCTCTCTTGCGCTTTCTCTCGCGCTCTCTCTCGTGCTCTCTCTCAGGCTCTCTCTTCCTTTCTCTCTTCTTCTCGCTTTCTCTCTCTCTCACTCTCTCTCTATACGGTGTACTGATGAATAAGCGAATGAGACTCAGCCCAGCGTTAGTTAAGTTAATTCTTTGGCCTGCTCCTGGAATCCAGTTTATTTTCAACACCTCCCCTTCTCCGCTTTTCCAAATTGTTTGCATTGGAGTCTTAAATCAAATGTCTTGGGTGAACTTGAGCGGGCGGTTATAAAAATACAGGCCTGAGTGAGAGATAGGCGTGAGGAAATGAGCACAATGTGCCCAGGCCTCCTGTTCACCAACCCTTTATGACATGTAGGGCTGTGTGTGTGTGTGTGTGTGTGTGTGTGTGTGTGGACTACTGCTCTCAGACCCCCGTTATTTATAATGTGGGTTTGCCCGAGTCCCAAAAGCCACGTAGTAATTAATCACAGTTTGTTTTGGTAAGGTCTCACGGGGTCTGTTCTTGTCAGGTGATATGAGGTGGCGAGCGCCCAGCGTGACCGCTTCTCTTTCTTTTCCTGCCATACTCTAGCACATGTTCTGGCCCTTAAACAATTAGTAAAATGAAAAAGTCACACTTTTATCTCGCTCGGTTACCCACACTTGCCCGGAGTTGTGTTTATCATCGCCTTTGCTTCATTTCCTTTTTTACACTTTGACTTTTTTAATGAATCAATTTTATTTTATGTATTTATTTTTTATGTTTACGATGAGAAATAAAACTGATACAGAACAGCACATTTTCAAGTGTTTTGTTATTTCTGTTGTGCCACAATGATAAGAGAGGTTATATAATAGAATATGTTTAGAGATAATATAAAATATAACAAGCTTATGTTTTATAGCAGTGATAGACAGTCGCTTCATCGTCGTCCTGTCTTCATTTAATAAAAACAAAACAAAACCAGAAGCTTTTCAGGTGCCAGTGTCCAAAAATAATGTTTAAACTATTGAGAGTGGTGTGTGTGTGTGTGTGTGTGTGTGTGTGTGTGTGTGTGTGTGTGTGTGTGTGTGCGTGTGTGTGTGCACGCGTGTGCGTGTTTGATCCCCTCCTGTACTTGATGTACTCTCGGGAAACTTTAAAGAGAAGATATGATGCTTTAGACACCTTTTTTAACCCGTAAATGTTGTTCCAGTGTTGAATATCTGTGTTGAGGCCCGTTAGTGCTCCCTTCATATGAACATGTTATAAACCTTTCAGTCAACATCATCCACTTACTTCCACAAACATGCCAACTGCGTAAGAAATCATCATTCATTCATTCATTCATTCATTTTCTTAGCCGCGTCCCCCTAATTAGGGTCGCGGGGAGGCTGGCGCCCCTCTCAGCCAACTCTGGGCGAGGGCAGGGTACACCCTGAACAGCTCGCCAGACCATGGCCAACACCCACACACAACCACTCACTCACCTACCTAGGGGTGATTTGGAACAGCCAATCAGCCTACTATGCATGTTTTTTGACTGTGGGAGGGAACCGGAGTACCCGGAGGAAACCCACGCAAGCTCTGAGAAGATCGTACTAATGTACTTTTATTCAGAACTACGTTTTTAAAAACATTTGGAAATGTAGATGGAGAATTCTTTTACTTGGATCTCTCATGGACTTATTGTGGACACAAACAAATCAGTCTCGTGCGAACCGCCATTTTTACTTCGTTACCGTCCAATTCACTCCGATCTCCTCCCAGCCATTCTGTATCAAATGTTTGTTCCTGTGTTCGGGCAAAGTAACACCACACAGATGTTTATAACTTCTTAAAAACCTCACTTCAGAAAGTTCCGCCATTGTTACAGTACCTGAAGACGAGTCAGGAAGACCAGATATTTTACAGAAGCTGCGTGTAGAGCAAGCACATGGAACACGTCTCCAGGGGGGTGGGGGGACTCTCTGGTTCATCTGGAGCGATCTGAGCTTTTACATTATACAGTGAGACATTTATCGTTTATTAGAATCCTGTCAGAAACATTTCATGAAGTGGATGAACGAGGCGAAGCATGAGCCCGTACACTCGTCTGATTTTAGGAGCTGTTAATCTCACTTGTTCTGTAATTACACTCGTCCGTCAGTGAGTTCACACTCCGAGAACACGCTTCTGGATCTAAACCCAGAGAAGAAAACTGAGACGGAGGAGCGAGAAAGACGAGGTTTTCTGAGTGAAAGAAAAGCAGGAAGCGAACGCAGAAAGGAAATCCGAACTGGAAACTGGATCAAATCCAATGATCACACTGCACCGCGCGCACTGGGCGGGGTCGACTCAAACACTTCCTTAAAAATTTCCTATTTGTTTTCCTTTAAAAGTTCTGGAAACCCTAATATGCCAGGAATAAAGAATCGGTGCGGGGACGCGGGTCAGAGGTGGCGCATCCATCCTCCGCTGGGTTTCCAGGAGCAGAGAGAACGCTGTGTGTGTGTGTGTGTGTGTGAGTGATTGATTTGTACCACTTCAACCTCATCGTTTTAAACCCTGGCCACAGGGTCACGGCGGAGACGAGACGAGCCAGAAACGTTAACCTCTTACAGAAAAATGCTCCGCTAAAGACTTGGCAGGCTCCAAGTGTCTGGCCTGGGACGGCGTCTGGCGTCCGGCCACAATGTGAACAACGCTTCGATTAAATCAACACCAACTTTTAAGGGTTATTGGAATTGTTTATGTTCATCCTGTAAGATCAAATAAAGATAAATCATTTGAATTTATCACTTTACATTTTCACACCTGACTTCACAAACCAGGACGCGTTCTGGACTCATTCGTGAGGGCGGGGCCTATAATACCAGGTTTGCAGTGTTGACATTGAAGAGCTTCTTCCGAATTCATTTGCGTGAAGGTGACTGCTGAAACTCGGGAGAACAATATATTTTAGGATATCGTGTTCCGTCTCCTCCACCAACCAGAACAATCCTTTCCCTTCCTATCACTCCCATCTCTCAAATCGGAAACAGGAAGTAGCACAGCGAATCGTTGGACCCCGTGACGTAACACGTATCAATAATTCAAGTGAAGACACTGTCTACGAATTTTATGTACCGCATCATGGATTGGTTAAAGCCAGCACCAGGTCTCTGTTTTCAAAAGGAACCCTTAGTACACCTGATAACGAAGCAGCTCAAAGCAGCAGACGGAAACCAACACGGAGATACCGAAAAAAAAGGATGCTGGGCATAAGTTTCACATCGTATAGTACTTTGACCTGTGAATTGCTGTAATCATGAAGCGTTTCATTCACATTTGAACACAAGGACTTTCTCTCTCTGGGTTCTGCTCAGAACCCTTAAATTGCGTCCTCTCTCTCTCTCTCTCTCTCTCTCTCTCTCTCTCTCTCTCTCTCTCTCTCTCTCCCTCTCTCTCTTGCTCTTTCTTTTTCTCTCCCTTTCTCTCTGAGGAAGATATGTATCTCTCAACTTTTCGTTCTGAGGAAGATCTATATATTTCTCTCTATCCCTTCCTTACTCTTGGCTTCTCTCTGAGGAGGATCTCTTCCTCTCTCTCTTTTTCTGTCTCTCTCTCTCTCTCTCTCTCTCTCCTTTTCTCCCATTGACTCTGAGAAAGTTCTCTCTTTTTTCTCTCTCTCTCCCTTTTTTTTCTCTCTAAGGAAGATCTCTTTCCCTCTCTCTCCATTTCTTTCTCTATCTCTCTCTCACTCTCTCTCCCTTTCTCTCTGAGTAAGATATCTCTCTCTCTCTCTCTCTCTCTCCCCCTTTTCTCTCTGAGGAAGATCTATCTCTCTTTCTCTCTCATTCATTCTCTGTCTCTTTCTTTTCTCTCTGAGGAAGATTTCTCCCTCTCTTT
The DNA here is from genome assembly GCA_028564935.1 of Neosilurus hyrtlii. Taxonomy (NCBI): domain Eukaryota; kingdom Metazoa; phylum Chordata; class Actinopteri; order Siluriformes; family Plotosidae; genus Neosilurus; species Neosilurus hyrtlii. The sequence goes on from JAOUQZ010000022.1 coordinate 1,221,895, forward strand.
CTCTCTCCCTTTCTTTTCTCTCTGAGGAAGATTTCTCTCTCTCTCTCTCTCTGTCTCTCTCTCTCTCTCTCTCTCTGTCTCTCTCTCTCTCTGTCTCTCTCTCTGTGTTTGTGTGCTTGTTTTTCTTGTTAGAAACCGTACAGGGCGGACTCAGTAATAAAGTGGGTTTATCGTATCACTCGCGGGGTGATGTGTTTACTGAAGGATGGGACGATGACGTGTAAATTAATACCACAACGTTCTGTTAATAAATTTGGACCTCAGCGTTTTTCTCCATAAAAATCACAAATTCACTGAATTCTTTCAAACCTCTTTCAGTCCTTAACGTTCTCCAACTTTTCACAAACCCGCAGATGTTTCATGTTTGTTTTATTGAGCGTTTGTTTGAATGACGTGTGGACGGAGCACATGCATTTCTCACGTCTCGTTTTTTCCCCCTCTTCACAGGTTTGGTAAGGTAAAGGCAGCGCCCATGTTCCTCGACCCCAACTTTAAAAAATTAGACCTTAGCGAATTCTTGCTTCCATTTGGATTTAAACAACAAGGTACGTGTGTTTCTTGTTTTCTTATTTATTTATTTTATTTCTGTTTTGTTTTGTCTGTGTTGTGTGAATTTATCACCGTGATTTTGTACTTGGGTTCTATTTTTGTTTTTTTGTTTATTATTTTTTTTTACTTTACCAAAAAAATGAATATTTAATTCTTTGAGAATTAAAAGTAATAATAATAATAATAATAAAGAAAAAACAAAGAAACAAAAGGGTAACCCCGCTGAAATGGCTGATGAAGAATGAAAACGAATGTTAGCGCTTAGCGAGCATAGCGTCACGCTACCTGGGCACCCAAGCTCAGTTGTAGTTTAAACTTTAATTTTTTTAAACAATGTTTATTTTTTCTGAGCAGTGGCTTTAAGAGCTCCATATGCACGGTTAGGTAACGCAGACCGTTGTCATCTTTCCATCTTCAAAGAACAAGAATGCTTCTTCTTATAACGTCTCTCCTGAAGAATGGCGCTATTGTGGCGATCCCTTTCTGCCTCCGCAGGTTGAGGTAATGCCGTATAAATCCGTAGGCCGGCTCCAATTGTTACTGTGAATGGGTATTTTATCGTCTTCCACAGCTGCTTTGAAACCTCTGATTAGATCCGATCTGGAAAGATAGCTGGAATTTGAGCACCCCGTCACGTTTTCCAGCGCAGGACGACGATCCGGAGTGAATGTAAGCTTTGTGTGGCGTCGAGGGCCCCGACACGTCGGCGTACACGGAGGCTTTGTGAAGAACGCCTCCTGCCATGTTTACATTACCGCTGGTTTGTCTGTTCTCCACGCACCGTGGGAGCGACGTGGCTTTCCTTTGAGCTTCATTCACTCGGAGATATGTGCGGGCGGTGAATAGACGACCACAAAGCACTCTGGGACGAGATAAAAATAGATACTGCTTTGCTGCCAGTTTTAGCGTAAACGCTTTCCTTTTATCCGCCCACGGCTGGGAGTCCTGCTCCAAAGTGAAAACATATCCACAGGTAACTGAAGTCAGGTGAAAGAGAAAGAGAAAGTGCGTGGGAATTTTGTTCAGGCGTTAACTTTCAGTCTGTCGGCTGGACAGGAAAAACACAACCAAAACGTTACAGGAGATATTTATGACGACGTGTACCATGAGGTTTCGATTCAAAGGTGAAAAAAGCAAATCAGAAGCTTGATGATCCTTATATGGAATAAAATCTACATCTCCTCTGAATAAAGCCAATCAACCAGGACTGTTTTTTATTTTTAGTATTTCTGACACGTTAACTCATGATACTTTATCAGTGTGTTGTTTCTTGTACCACACCTGAGGCTTTCTTTCTCGCTGCCCAGCATCCTTTTTCTCAGCTCCCTGGGCGCGGTTAGCGAACACACATGCATGCTAACCGCAGTACGGATCACCTGTTGTGTGAGGTCATCATTAGTGATGTGGAACTTCCATGAAAAAGCTTCGCTCTTCTTCTCGCTTACGTTATAGCAGCTGTACTAAAGCGTCCCTCGCATCACGTTACTGACAAACTGCAAAATGTTATAAACCTCCCCAGTCCTGAAGAGACCAGAGAACCTGGAACTTAGAGCTGCATAGCACTGACACTGGAGACTTCCATAGTAAACATCTCAAAGATCAGCATTTACATCTGGTTTTTTGGGTTTTTCAGTGATGACGATCACATCAGATCATATCAGAGAGCATGAATCTGCACACTACACAAAGGTTTTCTGTCGCTCGAAGATAAGTCACGTCGAGCAGCCTTGGATTGGCTTACTGAGCTGTTCTAGAGCTTTTTTTGGTGTGTTCTGAACACACACACACACACAAACACACACACACACACATTTTTAATGACTCATTCTCCAGCCAGCTCAAACACTTTACAGCGTGATTACTCAGACTTGTGTAAAGCGCGGGAAATTCTCTCATCGATTTCCCCACCGTCTGGGCTGCGGGCTTTTCCTCACACACTCTGATTTTCCCATCGCCAAAAAACTGACAGTGATGGGTTAGTTTGTTTCAACTTCCTGTAGAGATTCTTGGGTGAAGTGTTTACCCCATTACGTGATAGTGATTAGTAACCAGTGCTCTTCTGAGTTTTTACTCACAAAACTCATGGTGGTTAAACAAAAAATAAAATAAAATGTTTGCCCCTCCTTTCCCCTGATGTCAGAGTGACCCTCGTGCTGTTTACGCTTCGGCCCCTGCGATGCTTAATGGCAGCTGTCGACAATTCGTCCAAACACTGACTGCTGGCATTGCCTTCCACACGTTTGAATTTCTCTTTCGGGTTTTCCGTACAGCAGGAATACCGTTGCGGAGGACTGAAAGCAAGATTGGTAATTAATATCTATTTTTCTCGGACATTGTGGGACATCTTAACCTTTTTTCCCCCCATAACGAATTAAATAAACTTCCATGGAGATACATCAAGTTCAAATTGAGGTATTGATCAGCACTCTGGGAGATGTTCATGTAATATTTATGGAAGGAGTCGCCAGTGCCCTTTTGTCCTGTCACAGGTCAGTTATCCCAACAGGTTTAGGACCAAGATGTTAATGTGACCGTTAGAAGCATCGGTGTTGGTTAGCATGCTAAACCTGTAGCATCTGACCTGAAAGCAGAATTGAGATCTTTTGGCCATAATTGTGGGGTCTTTTCAGGATTGTAACATCTCGATGTTTCTCTGAATCCTGAGTTACTTGGGGAATAATCATTACGCCATCTTTTGTTTTCATTGCTGGGAAGTCGCTCCTACCCAGAAATATCGGAAAGAAGAGGTATGATGTGTTCTTGCCGTGGGATCAGAAAAACACTTACTGTGACCAAACGTTTATTTATAATAAATTTAGACGGCGAGCTGAGACGCTCCAAGTGTCTCAGAACATAAAATTGCAGACTTTGTCACAGGAATGCGCTTTGTTTAAAAACGGCATTCTTTTTTCACAGGGCGTTTTTTTTTTCCATCACCCAGATTCCACGTGCTAATAAAACTCCAAGTGGCACACGGAGCTCCCGCTTTGGTTCACCAGAACGCTCGTCTCTGTTCTTCAGGGCGTCTCCGAGCGCTGCATGTTTAATATTAGACAAGTATGCAGTGGGATTGTTTTGATGTGCCATCACATTCACGTGATTGTCCTTCTGTTTCTCTGCAGAAAAAACAATAAATGAGATATTAACTGTTACTAAGACTTTCGGACTGAATCCAGAACTTGAAAGGTAAGTGCGAGAGGCGGAGTCTCATATCACACACGCAACCTTGTGTAAACCTTGTTTAAACTGTTGTGAGGTGCAAAAATAGCTAATTGGGTTGAGTGTTAGCCAGGTTGTCATCATTTTTCCCTGTTGCGAAATCTTTGGAAATTGAAACATATTTAATAGAAGCATCATAAAGGAGATTTGTGAGTGAAAAAAAGTGTTGTTAATCATGCTGGAAAAAGATGAACAAAACCCACTATAAGGAGTTTGGATTCCACCAATCCCCCATCAGACAGATGGAGGACATTCAAACCATAGTTTCCTTTTCCAGGTTGGTTGACCAACATAGATCACTCCAAGAGCATGAGGTCTCTAAGGAACCCTGGGTAACTTATCAACAAAATATGCCTACAAAATACGCATAGCCTGCACAAATAGCACGGTTAATAGGAGAAAACACTCGCTTCTTCTGTTTATTAAAGATTACAAGGCAAGTGAGAAGGCTATTGAAACCAAAGACCGAGATAAAATAAAACCTATTGGTTAAGTTTTATGTTTATAGACAAAAAACACTGCATCACAACTTTTTTACATTTGTGAAATATGTTATCATTGTTTAGGCCTGTTTTGATGCACCTGTGCCAGGACGGCTAGCCGTCATCAGTGGAATAATGAATTGTAAATTATACCAAAGAATTATAAATGGAAATATCAGTAAACTTTGTCCATGAAGTGAATCTCGAGAGAAAGTGGGTCATGCAACAAGGCATTCATTCATTCATTCTTTGTTTGGTTGGTTGGTTGTTTGTTCATCTATCTATATATCTATTTATTTGGTGTGTTGGGGGGGTTGTTGTTGTTGTGGGTTTTTTTTTTTTTTTTTGTCTGTATTTATTCAGCCAGGTAGCTATTCATCATGATTCCGAAATATCTTCTCATAAGTTTATTCTGAATCCACCCCCTTTTTAAGATTTAGATTTTTACGATTTTTAAGCCACCCTCAGTGCCAGCAGTTATAAAACTATCTAACTAAGAATGTGATTGACTACTTGATTTCAGTAGTATGGCGTCACACTGTTGCTGTTTTCTTTCCAGATTGCCTTGTAAAAGATGTATAATAGTGGGTAATGGTGGAATCCTGACCAATACGTCTCTGGGCTCCCGGATTGATGAATATGACATTGTCGTGAGGTGAGTATTTACACACGGCACAACCTAGAAAAACGTTTACAGTCTGTGTGGTGGAATTATTTACAAAAAAGGATTCTCACTCTGTGAAGGCGCTCCAGATGGTAATCGAAAACGTCTGGCTGGTGCGGAATTTTTTTTAAATGCTGATTGAAAAGATCTGGTTGGTGGTCAGGGTTTTTTTGTACTGTCTTTCTTCCTGCCTACCAAGAAAAGTGTGTATATTTTGTTTCTATATAGAGATGGCACGATATTGCTATAACCATAGCCATCATAATGTTAAAGGTTTTTTTTATTATTTAAAAAATACAGAAAGATAAATACGGAAAATCTGTTCAAGGAAATAAAATACAGTCAGTTGTTTGTTTGTAAACATTCCCAGTTGAAAATATAATATTTTCCAAATTCAATTCCAGTCTTTTCTATCTGTTACATGACCAGCCAAAATTCATTCTATCTTCCTCCAATATCTTTTTTTTTTTTTTTTTTTTTTTTCGGCTGAATGCCGGGTATTCAGGGTACAGACCATCAGAATTAATTCAATTTCCAATTATCTGTTTCTTCTCAGGTTAAACCAGGCTCCAGTAGGCAATTATTCTAAGGATGTTGGTACCAAAACCACCATGAGAATAACGTACCCCGAGGCAGCGTTCCAAAATGAGACGGATTATGAAAAAGACTCTCTGTTCGTCTTCTCAGCCTTCAAACCCATCGACTTAAAATGGCTGCAGCACATGGCCCTCTATGGCAAATGGGTGAGAACGAGTTATATTATGGGACTTGGCCCTTGCTTGTCAGTATTAGTATTGGTAGTAGTGGTAGTAATAATAATACCTAAGATCTGGCTTTGAAAAGATGAATGTTCATGCATAATGTTTACAGTCTCCACAACTCAGTGGTTCCATCATAATTAATTATCGCTATAATGCGTATGATAAAATATCTGATGGCGATTTGATTTTTATTGTATAATCATAAACAGTGAAACTTAGTTTAATAGCAACCACTTTTCATTGCACCAGTAAAGTGTTTATATAAATCAGAATAATGTAATTGGAATAAATTATCCGTATAAATATTCACAAATTTAAACAATAGTACATTAATTCGCACAATTATTCATCAAGTTATTGTAAATACAGACAGGTGTAAATTAACACAATTGTACAACTTCAATTTCATAAATGACACCAATTGATTTATAGAAAATAGTAAGTTATGCTTATAACTGATTTTATAACACTATTGTAACGTACGTGTATGTAATAAACATTCTGACAGTAATTAAATAGACTGATATCACATTAAATTAAATTTACTGATATGTTAAAGTCATATAAAGTTAAATCTTATAACCTGCTGTAAGTTATGATAAAACTGATAAAAACGGTAGTTATATAAACAGGTATAAATGATAAAAAATGCAGTGTTGAGGAATCAGTATTAATTTTATCTTTTGTTTTGTCCCGTTTGAGACGGGCAGTACAGCCAGTTGATTGACGTACCCCGAATTAGCCTCGTAATCAGGAAGGGTCAGTCTGGCTAAACGACTTTCCTCTTATCCTGGCAGGGGAAGGGATGACAAATTTAATGGCTTTGTTCTCTCTCATCCCACTTCTTATCACCCAAAGAATACAAAGAGCACACAAGCACTTCTCTTCCCCTTTGGTTCACACCATCAAGGGGGTATCTCAAGGGCACTTGATTCACATTCAGGGTAAT
>JAOUQZ010000022.1:1233791-1261686 GCA_028564935.1 Neosilurus hyrtlii
TCGCCCAGAGTCGGCTGAGATGGGTGCCAGCCTCCCCGCGACCCTAATTAGGATTAAGCGGTTCAGAAAATGAATGTGTGTGTGTGTTTTCTTTTATTTATATATATATTTATATATATATATATACAAAAGAAAATCTGGCATGGTAAAATTGTTTATGGAAGGAACACTCCGATTTGGTAGGAAATTCAGTTGGTCCACCAGTGCGCTCTAGGTAAACTCTTATACATATACTGGTATTAAGAGACGATGATGAAGAAGCATCTTCTCTCCAGCAGACTTGCTATCTGGTTCTGCTTGGCCGTTCCTTCAGAAGGAATGTATACGGAGCTCCCAGAGGAGTGCTGTCACGCCTGAGTGATTGTCAAGGAATCAGTCTGTGACATCCTGTGTTATCCATCTTCTCATTTTATACCAAACACCTCTGGAGTCAGATTTCAGATGCCGTTGCAAGGCCTAGATATTCACCATTACCCAGAAAACTACTTCTGAGGCACAGATCTTTGGAAATATAGAGGTCTGTCGATTCTTTTGTATACTTGTCTTTATGGCGGTGTATTTCTGGCCGGTTCATGTTAAACATAGTCTGTCCTTGCCATTTATTATGCAAGGTGTTTTTCTTTCCTGCACATGCTCATACACCTGTTTGACGTTGTAGCATTCCGCAGACTTTGTGTTGTGCTACTTCTTAAACCAAAACCCTGCTGTTGACAGGAGAGATGATGTGCTCTTGCTGTGGCTTGCAGTGGGGCAGAGTTTTTTTTGTTTTGTTTTGTTTTGTTTTGTTTTGTTTTGTTTTTTTGTTGTTCAAAGCCATTCGCCGAGCTCAATGGCTGCTCCCATTATTTGACAATATCAAAGGCAGTGTCTCCTTATTTGAACAGGTGACTTCCATTAAATCAGATGACCCAGCTGGCACTCAGCCAGCAGCCCTGTTGCAGATCTGCCGAGTCCAGTGTTAGCAGCACTAATGTTTGATGAGCTCAATGTGAGGCTGCCGATTGAATAATTGCTCAGCTGCGCCACTTGGCTAGTCTCCTGAGTAATTGGTATCAACCTGGGGGCTGCTGCAGATCTTCGAACACCCGTGGAGGTCAGGATCTCATTCGTCTATTTCCTGTGGGCCTGTCCAACGTGGATGTGCTGCTTCAATTTTAATGCAATCCGTCCCTGTGTCCGGCCTCCGGTCACATCCTTGTGCGCTAACAGTATGCAGCGATGGCATGTTTGACACGTTTCCTCATGTTTATGGATTAAAATTTCATGTATTGAACCTTTTTATGAAAGAATTTTAATAATGACCATTTTGAAAAGAGGTGATGAAAAAGGTGTTGATTTGGCTTATTTAGAATTCAGGGCTCGTGTCAGTTTTAATAGAAACTTTTCTAAATATGCCATCTTTCTCTCTTTGGCTTTTCAGAAAGGTAAAGGGAGCTTTTGGAAGTCTGTGGCTGAGAAATTGCCCAAGAAACCGTATGAGATGAGAATTCTTAACCCTTACTTCATCCAGGAAGCTGCTTTCAATTTCATTGGCCTGCCACTGAACAATGGAAAGATGGGTAAAGGGGTAAGTGCAAAAAAAAATGTAAAATTGTTGAAAATGTATTATGAAGATTATTGGGTACCTTTTTTCAAAAAGCAGATTGTCCTTAATGAATACCCAGTAATAAATAGCGAGAAAGTCATACAAGTAAATTTGGCCTTTATTTAAAAACTTTATTCAAAGATTAAGTTAATATTTTTGTAAATATGTATTTTTAACTACATCTCAGCTATGATACAATCTTGCTGGTAAAGGAGTTAGAAGTAATCAACCATGGTCATCATGTACAACTACAAAATAAATAATATTTATTCCGTACTACAAAAGATACTGACCGAAGAATTTGAAGGACAACTCGGCCATCTTGGCGCTGTTGAGGGTCCAGTTGGGTGGGTTCATACTTTCTGAACTAAAACGGCAGTGTGCCCCTTAAAGCCAATTTTATGGAAATGGGGGTCACAGGAAGCCCTGGGCACATGTTTCCTCAAATGGATTGTAATTAACTCAAAGGTGACCATGGGTCAAACACAGCATGGCTAATCCCCCAGATAGGAATAACTAAAGCCCCCAAAAAGTGTCTCCAAGGCAGGCCAGGTCATGCTGCCAAATTTAAGCTTTGTACTTCAAGATGTTTGTACTTGACTGTAAAATAAAAGGTAGTTATTTTGAAAGGCTCATCTAGGTACTGGCCAATAAGAAGTCTTTAGCTTCTTCGGGCATTCTGCAAGTCAAACACACCACATTGTGGGTATTTAGGAAATGCTTATGATGCCTACTATTGCTTGTCGTCTGGTTATGATCTCGGCCACTGCTCATCTTTTGGCTGCCTTCCGAAGACTTCACAATAAGTAAACACGTGCATTGTTCAGATATAGTACATAGTCTTCAGACGGTCCAGGAGTGGCAGCTTAACCAGGCGGTCTTAAAAGAGGAGCTTTATATGCCTCCTGTCTTGAAGGCAAGGGTTCTAAAAAATGATTGCCCAGCTAAGAACTCAAAGGATCGAGACACACCACTTCGTGAAACAAGTCTTCCCTGAGCTTCCGTTTACTGTATGAAAGCTCCCCTGGTATGTTTCTTGAAACATCCCAAGCCCAAGATCAGCTTTATAAAGCTGTCAGCCATCAGGTGTTTCTGGAACGTGCAAAGACAGGATTGGAACGTATTGAAGCTGACCACCTTATGAAGATCAGCGCCCTCTTTGAACTGCAGAAACATGTGCAGAGCATGTGGTGCTGCCCCACCAGGCCCCTCAGGGAGTATAGGGTAGGAGGAAAGCTGTCCCATACGGTACTGATCAAGGCAGGACACTTGGATACATCCTCCTCCCCCTATCCCAGTCTTCCTAACACTCACCTGCTGGGGATGGGCATACTGCCCAAATCTTACCCCTCCTTATTGTGTGTGGATGTGTGGGCTTGTGCAAATCATACCCCAGGCAGTTACCAGCTAATGATTTTGAATGGACACCCACCCCGGGAGACGAGGAAGTGGAGGTCTGTCTTCTTAAAATTGGCTTATCATAGGCAGGGGGGGACAGCTCAAGATGAGTTAACAATTGCAAGCATGAACAAAGCCAGGTTTCCTCACATGCACTCAACCAGCCAGCTCGTGTCAGGAGAAAGGAGATGGGTAGAGACTGACCACGGGCATGACGGCGCTGTTCAGCTCAAATCAGTATACTTCAAACTTTTACACAATGCGTCTCTTACCCGAGGGCTTTGCTATGCACTCCACACTTTACAAACCTGACAATTTTTACACATTTTGTGTAGGAGTACATTGTACCACTCAAACACAGGGGACTGAAAACTTGTCGTCTTCTTCAACCAATCAGATCAGCACATGAGTCAGTCAGTATGTGAATGAGGAATGATTGACATTCATGCAGTTGGTTTAAAACACCCCCCCACTCACGGATGGTGGCCCCATCCATTCTTCCTACCTATTGTTTACCTCCTGTCCACCCTGATTTGCGTTTAGCAGTCATTAGACAACATGAAATAAAACACTTGTCTAACATTTAAAGTGTGTAGTTAACAACAGTTAATCATATTTATGAAGGAAGCCACTAATAAAGTTACCTTTTCAACCAAAAAGGTGGATTAAATGGGTAACAACACAATGTGGAGCATATTATTCCACTTTGAAAATAATTTTAATGGTTATAATGGATGTAAAGTATTTTTTAAGACTTGCAGCATATCCATGTTCAAACATTGTGGCACACACACACACACACACACACACACACACACACACACACACACACACACACACACACACATATATATATATATATATATAGTGTTTTATGGTAATGTCAGCAAAAAAGTATGTACGTGCACTACAGTTTCAACCTTGATATTTGTAAGAATGCATGCACAGGTGCAGTTTGAATCAAACCCGGTGAGTTGTTAACCAGACATTTAGGGTTTTTTAAAGAGTGTGGTCCTTTTTTTTTGCCACACAACTCTGCAAGTAAGTGCTTTTAAATGTTTCTTTTAACTTAATCTTTTGAATGGAGTTGGAATCTAAAACCATCCTGGTTTCCACAGAACATTCCCACAATTGGTACCATTGCTATAACCATGGCCCTGCATAACTGCGATGAAGTTGCCGTTGCTGGATTCGGCTATGACTTGAGCAAGCCTAACGCACCCTTGCACTACTTTGAGAATGTCAAAATGGCCGCCATGAAAGAGGTATGGCTTTTGTTTTGTTTTTGTTTTTTGGGGGTCCCACCCCAGCTTTTAGCCGTGTGAATAGTGAGATGCTGTATGTCAGGTTCATTTCCATGTAATATTTGAACAGGTGGGTCACAGTTGTTTTTGAAATGCAGACCCTTCTCTGACCTTCTCTTGTTTAACTGTGCAATAAACAGAAGACTGCCGCAACAGTGGAATTGGCTGACTTAAAACAGGCTTTGCTACAGTGGGGTTTTTTCCCCCACTTTATTTTCTTATTTCACCGACAACCTGCATTTTGTTCCTGTCAGACAATTTCTTTCTGCCATTTTTAAAGTTTCAATTCACTAGTGTGTATCAGTGTTTTATCTTCCAGTTTATTTTGGATGAATATAAAGGTTTCCTGGTGAAACCACCCCAGCTCACAGGCTTGGTGTCTCTTGGTCACCTGCTCTACATCCTGTTTTGGTTCTGTATCTGTTTACAGTAACAAGACCACGTGACTGGAGGAAAAATCATGCTCGCACATGATGACCTGGCAGCATAACACTGTACGATTTCAAGAGAAATAGAAAAGATGGTGATGTTGCTAATATCATGGCGCCCGGTGCAGGGGTCATTAACACTTTCATACAGGAGTAATTAAGTGGTTTCAGAAAGTCATTGTGGACAATTAAATTTTATTTCCAAGAGATATCACTGTATTACATCTTTATTTAATACACCTGGAACTGAATGGAAAGTTTATTGACTGTAGGACTCCATAAAATGTCACATTTGGTGAGTAACACACTGACAGCGTCAAGCTAATTCTTCAACACCCTGATGCAGTCCAGAACATCTGAGGCATCTTTTACTCATTCATAAAAAACATCGTTTTCCTGTCGGAACCTGCCTGTTAAATTCAATGCACAGATTTGTCAGTAGTTATAGTATTGTGCAAGCTGTGAGTCAGATTCACTCCACAATTGACTTTGTAGCATGTTTAACCACCGGGTGAGGAACCTGACAATAACAGAAACCTTCTTTGCATTTTTCATGATATTTGTTAGGATCCTGTGCTCTTTAAGTACATCTTGTTTATCATGTGACTCATTGCAAGTTCTGCTTCCCCCTGGACAGTCCACAGCCGCCCCTTCCTCCCAGAATAAGAGAAGACACTTCTTTCTCTATCTCTAGACGTCTGAAACAGTCGGATCATTCCAGTGCACTTGGCGTTCTCTCCTCCGAGCCCTCAGGTCCTGAGGAGACTTGGACGTCTTCATTCATTCCATTTGAAGATTAAAACCTTGCTCTTGGATTTGTTCGCTTTGCTGAAGATACGGTCCTCTGGATGAGCTCAAGATCCCAGACCAGAGGTTTGACCGATCTGCATGATCGCTCATGAAAACCTTCCCACATGGCTTTTGGGCCCCTGAGAGGAATCCGAGACTCTGGTTTCACTCGAGATTGTCGAGGCCACAGGCTGCACCTCTGTGTCGAAGGGGGTTGGATTCTGCCAAGGTTCTCACTTTTTAACAAGAGTCATGAAGTCCTCTCCCAGCAGTTGAATCTTGGCTGAAATATTTGTGAGATGAAAATTGTTTGAGGCAGTCCAGTTGGGATTGGTGTGAAAAGGCCTTGACTTGAGAAGAGCTGGATCTCCCAACTGCAACGTGTCTAAAATGTAGTTTTAAAAAATTTTCAATAACTACCCAATGATGTCCATTACCAATGGGGTTGTCATGGCAACCTGGTATTTCTCCATAGTCCTGCATTGCATGATTCGGAGCATCAATGAGTTCAAAACAAAATCGTAAAATTATTTCCAGGGCGGTACAGTGGTGTAGTGGTTAGCATACCCGCCTCACAGAAAGAAGGTCCTGGGTTTGCGTCCAGGGCTCCACGAGGGCGTTTCAGTGTAGAGTTTGCATGTTCTCCTCATGCTCCTTAGACTAACTGGCTGTTCCAAATTGCCCCAAGGTGTAGGTATGAATGGTTTTATGTTGTACTGCAATGGTGTACCAAGCCTTCACCCAGAGTTGGCCTCCCTAAGACCCAAGTAGGATTAAGCAATTTGGCAAACTAATGAATGAAAGAAGGAATAGAATCCTTTCTTACTACATTCCTTTATATCAAAGATCTTTGAAAATACCAAGATAGAGCAGCGTACATGGAACAGTGCCAGTCACAAGTGGGCGTATCACTTTAATTCACAAAATAACTTTCATTGAGGTTTTTGAGAAGCCATGCTGCTGTATATCCAGTGATCACCACTACCTGGGAACCTCCTCCAGAATCTCCATTGACCCTCCTGAGAGAAGTAAAGGCCAGTGGTTGGGTGGAATCCATGCAGCTGCAGACTGACTTGAATGGCGCATCGTTCGGTCGGTCGCCCCGCCTCTTTCCTCTTGCCGAACACAGAAGTAGTCTTATGTTTGCGGTTCTTCTTTCACCTCTCTCCCTTCTGGTGATATCTCCATGTCTACGTCATGCCTTGTGTTAGATCTTTTAGACGTATCTAGGCTTCTCGTCAATCAGTCTTGAAGTGTCACCCAGAGCTCTGGGGTGAAACGTGAGAAAAACACCGACACCCACGAAGAGTTACAGTCTTTATTTTTGTCATGTGTGAACATTTTATTTTATCTTTCTATTTTTCCTTCGCCAGTTTATTTATTACTGACTGTTATTAGATTCAGAATCTCAGGGATGTTTGATGAGTATCTGTTGCTTGTTCTATATCTGTTATCTGTTGCATTTTCTTGACCCCATGATGGTGTTCACCGTTGACCAGCACTAAACGCAATAAACAGTGAGATTTTCAGAATGCTCAAAAAGTAATGGTGGCTCTCGAAACCGTGTAGCGCCGTCTAGCTGCCGTGTTGTCGCCTTTTGCAACCTTTCTGGACCACGTTTGATATGACCTCATTATAACCTCGTTCAACATGTGTTTTCACTGCACCGCTGAAATTTCAAACCTTGCAGAACTGCCATCAGAACGGCCCCCGTGTAAGCCTGGCTTTACACTGCTGTACTGTTTACAAAATAAGGAATATCACTGAAAGTCAAGGATTAGTTGAATAAATGATTTACACGCTCTTGTTTCTCTGTCCCGCAGTCTTGGACTCATGACATCTCCAAGGAGAAGCAGTTTCTCAAGAAGCTGGTGAAGGCTAAAGTCATCACAGACTTGACCAATGGGATCTGATGGGCGGATCATCGTGGTTCCTTTCAGCAGCAGGCCAGAGTTCGAGGATGCTGGGAAAACGTGGAGGTGCACGGGTTACAGCTGCAGGAATGAGTTGAAGTGACACTACAGCAGATAGACAAACAAAAAAATTGCCTAAAAAATGTGCCTTGTGACCAAGACGCTTCCTCGACCCTGGATTCCGTCCTGAATGTCAGATAGAGATCAGGTTTCCCTCGGTTCCACGTTCATCCTCGAGTACAATTCGAGCCAAGTGCCTCGAATCAGAGCTGGGGCGGCGAACAGAAACTGCGCTTGACGCAAGAACCAGACTGATTGTGCCAAACATACCTCTCTAAGGAGGAGGTGGTTCTCCTCTACAACCTGAATGTATTCACTGTGTAAATTCCTATGGTTCTTAAGTGTACTCTTAACATCATGCCTTTGTTTGGGGTGTTTTCCCCTGTCCGCTCTGTGTGCGCCATCATCATCATCATCGTGGTCAGAGGTCAGCCTCCGTATACTGACAGAAAGTTTATTATAAATGAAAGAATGGATATTTTTGCTTTTGTTTTTTTAAATTATTTATTACCAGACTTGATCCCTCATTAATCAGAGAGGATTTTAAAACATTTTTATTTTGTTTAACGGGAGATTTTTGTTATTTGGGTTTTTTCTTCTTTATTGGATTGTAATACCATCTCTCTCTCACACTCTGTCATTCTTTCCCTCTGTCACTCTCCCTTTCTCTCTCTCTCTCTCTCTCTCTCTCTCTCTGTCTCTCACTCTCTCTCTCTCTCTCTCTCTCTCTCTGTCACTCTTTCACACTTTCTCGCTTTCTGTCACTCTTTCCCTCTGTCACTCTCCCTTTTTCTAGTTCTCTTGCGCTCTCTCTCACTGTCCCTCTCTCTTTCTTAGGCTCTCTCTCCCACTCTCTCTGAATCCTCTAAAACCGCAGCTGAACACTCTATCTAATCCATTGTCCATGCTGTTTTTTTCTGTACCGTCGTGTCTCGAACATCATCGTGCTGAAGGTACCGAAGTTCCGGAATTTAAAATGCCTGAAAAAACAAATGTTTACTGAAATGTTTTTTTTCTTTGCTTGTTTGTTTTTTTTGATAAGAAGATCAGCTGTGCCGGGTTGGCAGTTATTTTCCAAAGTAGTTTTGCCTTTATACATTTTTGAAGAGTTTTCTCTATTTCTTACAAAAAAAAACACAAGAAAAAGTTTCTATGGGGATCTGTGACGGCAGGCGATCGTATTTTAAAAGCTGCAGATTTTATTAGAAGAGATGTATCCATGTTCTGAATTACAGTCAGGGGAAAAAGGAACTTCGCCATTTTTTTGAAGTAAATCATTATTATTATTTTTGTGGGGCATTTGTTTGTTGTTTAGTTTTGCACAGTACACATTCTCACTTTGCAGCTTTACAGAGATTCAGATCTGAACCCTCAGCCAACAGTGTGAGGATCTCCAGGATAGAGTAGAAAAAGGAGTGGGTGTTTTCCAGTGCTAGCGTCAGAAACGTGCGTGCTAATACAGTGCAGCAGCGAAGAAATCAATGAGAAAAGTCGGGTTAGAGTCTGGAGTTTTACTATTTAAACTGACGAACAGATTCAACCACGGGATTAGAAGAAAAAAGCTAAACTAGCTAGACTTATTGTGTCACCATGTTTTTAAAACCCTCCTCCTTACACCGCTGTATTACACTCATCACAGAAAGGCAAAAAAACTATTACTCAGAAGGTTCATTAGTGCTCATAGAAATTAGACATCTAATTTACATCCAACACAAAGCTAACTGTCATGGTGATGCAACACCCCACATCACAAAAATGGAAATACACTAGCTAAACCAATAGCTTTTTTATTTTTCTGTAACAGAGTATTGTTGTGATTGTGTTACATGATCACATGTTTGTTTGTCTGTGTTAAAGCACTTAGCTAGCTAACTCGATAACTTGATTGCCATATGCTGTCACATACGTTAATTTAGTTACAACTTTATAACCTCATCAGTTACATTTTCGGACCAAAACACGGACGCTGGAGTTTTTCCTTGCCTGGTTGAGCTAATAACAAGTTTTATTTTATGGAACAGTTTGCTTCGCTGGTGACGGATAAGAATCGCAACGAGTTTATCACCAATCAAATTTTTTGTGTATACATTAGAGTTCACAGGCTCGCAAACTTTAGCGTAATCAGGAATCAGTTTCACGAGAATGAAACGAAGGTGAAGAAATAGGAGCACTTCATCTCACTTCATCTTCAAGTCTGAAGTATGACTGGAAATGATCGGATGTGGGGATGGTGTATCGGTGCAGTTTGTCGTGATACAAACAGCAGGCTGTTTAAAAAAAATAACAGTAAAAAGTTATTTTCTTCTTTCATAATAAATGTGTCGGATATTTTTAAGCCTTGGAAAGTGAATTTAGCTTAGCCGAGTTTGACCTTTCTTGTGTCTGTCAATCAAATTTTAGACTGTTAGTGCAAAATAAACATACACACACTACCCTGTACTTCTATCTTTGCAGGGACTCTCCTTGACATAATGCTTTTTTTCAGCGTTTACCCTAATTTTAACCGTTATCACTAAATGCCAAACCTCAACTTTTGCCTGAACCCAAACCAAAATTTAATTTTAACTTGAACCCTAAAACCAAGTCTTAACCCTCAGACAGCACTTTGAAAAAATGGGGACCAATAAAATGTCCTCATTCAGTTGTTTAAAAACTTATTCTGGTCCTCAATATGTAGCAAGTACGCACACACATACACAAAGGCAAGCAGTTTTGTCCAAATCCAGCCGAATGGTCAAACTCGGCTAAGCGTGTGATATTTATTATGTTTGATGTGTGTATTACTGGATACAGAGTATCTGAATCTCATGCCAAAGACATGTATGCAGTAATGTAGTATTTTTAAAGTGCTTCCTAATGTATGTTCTGATCTCTCTGTGCAATTCAAGAACAGAATGTTCTTTTAAATTATGGACTTTGTCATCGTTACTGGGTTACCTGTATGGACTTTTCTGCTGCAGTGTGTGTTTGTTGATTTTTGGGGGACAAATCATTGCCTTATGGCAGCAGGATGAAGAGTGATGGTCAGTTGTTTTGTGTGTGTGTGTGTGTGTGTGGCAAGCTTTCACAATGACTACCTGTCCAAAACAACTGCCAAATCATCAAGTCCACCAGAATATGCATGATGACGTCCAACCTGATGACGAACTTCACCTCTCAGATACGTGAGACTGTCTGCTGTCAGTTCATGTAAGAAGAAATAAATAAATAAAGACCAATGGAAGAGGTGTATTTCTTCTGCTTACTGCACATACTGCATACAGACATAACACAAAATAAACAGCTATTTTATGGTAATGATCCACACGCAGGTGATACGTTCAACAACAACAAATAGCTCAAGAAAGTGGGCAGAATCCCTCAGCTTATGGCCGCCATATTGGATATCAGACCACGACGAAAATCGATAACCTTGTGCAGTTAGTCTCGTTGTTGGAGGTCCCATGTATTGAATGGACCATGTCCCTGGAACTCAATCACCCTCTGTCATGATATCTTGCCAGTATGTCACATGACTTACCAGGACAGCTCACATTCAAAGCTTTGGAGACTGATTGTAGTTGCTCATCCATGGTGGGTTTTGGAGCGACAAACTCACCACCAACATCCCGACTAACCTGAATATGCTTAACGATTTTTTCTCACCGTCTCTGGATTTGACTTTCTCCTCTTTCCTTGGCCCAACAGTAGCCCAATTTCCACCGGTACCCTGCTGGCCAACAGTACCAGTTTGGGACCTCGGCTTGGGACAGCACTAAGAGCAAACTGGCTTGTGTGAGACCCCAATGACTGGGATTTCAAAGCTTAAACAAGCACCTGTGATAAATACATGAAACCTCACTCGACATGTTCAGATTTTCCAGTCATGAGAAGTGCCATGAAACCTTCCCAGTCAGTTTATTAAAAAAAAGAGCCTCATTACACTCTAATCCTTCACATGACATGAACTCCAGACCTCGTGTTAACGAAAGCTGTACTGGAGATCATTCCAAATGAGAATATTATACAGTTATTTAGGTTTTGGTGGTGGTTTTTAATAATTCTCCCATTCTGTCAATCCACACCATATGGGAAATCTGTTTGGCAGTGATCATGGTATAAGATTTAATCCTCGAGTTTCCAGTCCGATTCAGAGTGAAGTTCTAAACGGGAACCTTGTGGGAGCTGAAAGTCTCTTCCTATTGCTCTACCTGCATGAAATCTGTGTGAAAGTGGAATTTTCCATTTATTAGTGCTCTTTATCCATTTAGGTTTTGTGAGGATCTAGTTTCATTGGAGTGGCCCTCAGCTCGGATAGACGCCTGAGCAGATGTGCTAGAACATCTACCTCTAAATCCCTTTACAGGGCGAGCGTGGTTGTCCATCCTGTTATTAAAAATGCCAGTGATATAGTATTTCCCATTCCGGCATCAGGACTCTGTCTCGGGTTATTTTGGCAGATTTGCAGAGCTGACCCAAACCTCCTGAGACTCTCATTCATCCATTCTCTCATGTCTTATGGAAGGATGTCATGCTCCACAGTTGCAACCCTGAGCACGTCGGTGTAATTACTCCTGTCATGTGGTGATGTTTTTATTTGCGCTGAGAGACATCCACACCACCCTCTCCCCTGCTTGTTATGAAGAGCTCCTCACTGACTAAAAGTTTGAAACCTCGCCTCGCTATAAACATAAATATATATATCCTCCTTTCAAAATCATTTCAAAGTCAGAGAGAGACACAGTGACATTTGCAGTGTACTTTACGTCAAACATTTAGAGCGTGTTTAAGTGACATGTTGCGACTCGTCAGGTTTCTTGCGACTGTTTGTTCTTCTCTCGGAACTGACACAAGGCTTCCAGGTGCTGAAATTGACCAGATTCTTTTCATGGTTGATTTGGATCCAAAAACCAGCAGTTGAAAAGGATGTGCAAAGCTGAATATGTCCACCACTTAGCAAGCACCTAAACAAGCTCCACCACAAATTTTTCTAATCATCTTACCGTAGTCTAAACCACATTTTCCAATCCGGCCATCAGGAAACCGCCAGATGCTCCACATTTTTGCCAGCACCAAGCAAAGCAAACTAAATATTTAGCTCAGGTGTGTTACAGTTTTCCCTCGGTTGTAGATGTACAACAATGGAACTATTCACACGATTCTGAAAATGTGAAGCTCATGTATCGACAGCACGACTCTGAACTGCTAAACTCTAAACACTGCTCCGTAGCCGTTCACCCCTGAACTCTGGCCTTTGAAACACCCTGATTACCAATTAGGTGGAATGGTGGCGAAGTGGTTAGAACGTCTGCGTCACAGCAAGAAGGTCCTGGGTTCAAGGCCTGGGCTCAGCAAGGGTGTTTCTGTGTGGGGTTTGGCATGTTCTCCCTGTGCTTGCATGGGTTTCCTCCAGGTACTCAAGTTTCCTCCCACAGTCCAAAGACACGCATATTAGGCTAACTGGCTGTTCCAAATTGCCCCTAAGTGCGAGAGTGTGAAATCTGGTGCGTGTTGGCAGTGTGATGGGCTGGCAAGCTGTTCAGGGTGTACCCTGCCTTCGCCCAGAGTTGGCTGAGATAGGCTCCACCCTCCTTGGCACCGTAATAAAGGATTATGCGGTTTGACAAATAAATGAAAAGTTTTGAGCCTCAGGCTAGAAGAAAACAGGGAAGTAACCACCTGAGAAGTTTTACAGTATTCTCTGCAGAAAACCTTCTTTTCTCAAAACAGAAAGATGGCCAGCGGCTGTAAATACTATTCCTGGACAAAATAACTCCTGATTTCCGCACACACTTCATACGTATTTGAATATGTAGCATGACCTCATGAAGCCAAGACTTTTCATTGCAATGTTTTGAATCTATCACGTCAGGGTTTATTTGTTGCTCTATAAGACATTAGTGTATAATAGAGAACACAACATGGTGTTGAGAGCCGTGTTTTATTTTGCAAGAGATCTGTGGAGTTTTGAAAAGCTGTAGGATCTGGAGAAGACCAGAAATTTGGCCTAACTGTGGTTTCTCCAAGGATTATGTTGGGAAACACTTGGTCTTAGGTGGGCATGGTGGCGTGGAATTACTCCCTCAGATCCAGAGTATCTGGTTAGATCCCGAGCTACTATCAGTTTCTCTTGGTGTGTATTTGAATGGTGTCCATATGTCTGTGGTTTCCTCTGGGTTCCTTTCCCCTCCCAGTAAACGCGCTGTTATGTTGGCTGTGAGAAATTACTCAGAGATGGGTGAATGTGTGGCCGTGATGCCTTACGATCCTGAATCAATCTCCGGATCTACCATGAACTTAACCAGGTTAAACCAGTTAGTGAAGGTGGATCAATGATCTAGACATCAAGTGATCTCAAGGAGTTATGGAATTGAATAATTTCCCATCTCTCCATTCATAC
Organism: Neosilurus hyrtlii; assembly: GCA_028564935.1. Lineage (NCBI taxonomy): Eukaryota > Metazoa > Chordata > Actinopteri > Siluriformes > Plotosidae > Neosilurus > Neosilurus hyrtlii. The sequence goes on from JAOUQZ010000022.1 coordinate 1,247,648, forward strand.
TCCCCGACTCCTACCCACAAGTCTTTAGTATGGCTTCTTACTATCTTAAGCAATGCAGAAGTTGTCAACTTCTTACCACTTTTGAGGAACAAGCCTGTTCCAAAACTGAAGCTTCTATGATCCAGTCCCTCAGTAATGGAGCCTGCTGAACCAACTCCAAGGATTTGGGTTTTGATCCAAAAGCTCATCCCTATGATTATTCATTCATTTGCCGAAATGCTTAATCTTCTAACCCAGGACCCTTTAGCTGTGAGGTGGCCTTGCTAACCACTACACCACTAAACACTTTACTACTAACAATAAAACAGACTTCTTTCTTAATATCGAAACTCCGAGCAGTAAATCCAGGCACAGTGCCAAAAGCTGTTGGTCATCGAAGAAATATGAATAGAGAAATCAGTGAAAGTGTATTATTCTTTTATTTAAGACATTGTTTACCCAAATTACCAGAAGTACCAGATGAAAGGTGTTACAAAGGGGACGTGTAGAAAGGGGTGGCTCCAGCAGATTTAGAGTTAAGAAGGAGATCAACGAATGCAATTACACACCTTGCATCATCTTGAGATTATGAAATTACCTTCCAAAGAAGAAAAAATCCATCATACCCTCTGACCTCTTCTTATTTCACTCAGCAATTTATGGAGATTTTATGGAGAAACATTCATCCATCCATCATCAATACTGTTCAGACTTGAAGGTGAACTGGCGTTCCCAGCTGAGTTTGGGCAGCGGGCATGGTGCACCCTGGGCAGGTTTTTAGTCAACCACAGGAAGGGTATCGTATCAGGTACGGTAATTGCGTAATGGGCTGCTCGGATAAAGGTTTTCTCTAAACTGTAGAAGGATAGAAAGAAGACAGAGCTTTTCATTTTTCCACTTCTTGACCATAGCACATATTTTTTGTAGCTCTATAAAAGCATGCGATGCACTTCCTGCAGAGAAAGAGAGAGAGAGAGAGAGAGAGAGAGAAAGCACTTGTGATGACTGGAGTAGGTAGACTAACAAGAAAGGTTGTTGCTGTAAGTGTAAACCTTCAACATGTAGGACTTTATGTGCATGTCTTCCTGGTGGTTGAGGTTGTTTTTAATTCTCAAATAAGGCAAACTCACGTTTATCGCTCAGTCTGACATCCAGGTTTTTAGGTCAGGTGAGTTGTTGTTATTAGGTCAAGCATTTGCGGTAGGATTTGCTACTTTTGATAGTTACTTCTGATAACAAGAAGTCACATTTCTCACATCTTATGAGTTGCTTTGCGCTAGTCATGACACGTTTAAATGATTGCAAGGAAACATCCCCTTTTGCTTTGCACTGTCTGTGTATCCTTTAGGGTTGGTTGAGGAAACTTTTGATGGTGCTTCCGAAGACATATTTGGAAATCTTGACATGGCTGCTCTTCTTCAGGCAAAGTTGACGTGCAAACTTGCTATCCTAGTCAAATAATTAAAACTATTTGCTAATGGTTGCGATTTCTTCGTCATGACTTCAGGACCTGTCACAAGGCTATGATTCACATTCACATGCATGCATTGTTGGCCTGGTCTATTAATAGTGCTCTGGGGAACCTCCCTGCATTTGTCATGACGTTTTTTTCTTTTTGAGAGGAACGCAAGCGAAGGCTTGTTTACTTACGGCTTTGTGCGCTGAACCTGATTTTTGCAGTGGGACGAGCGTACAGAGCAAATACCTGTTTGTGGGTGGAGGGAACTTGGATGGATGGAAGGAGGTGTGGGGTGGAGAGACTAGAGGGAAGATGTTGGAGATCCCAAGAATCATGACCAGAAAATACCTCACTGGGTGTTTGTTCTGTTAGCAAATCTTCAAAACATGAACATGAGGTCTATAATTAATTCTATACAAGTAAATGCCTCACTACTCATATACACACGTGTTACACTGTGTTCTCTGTGATATATAAACCAGACATGTTTACATCTTGCCATGTGTACATTTTACACTTTCAAAAACATTTGTGACTCTGTTAAAGGTGTTATGACTGGAAACCAAACCATCTGTCTGTACGACTGGACATCAACCTCGCGGCCAGATGAAGGTTTTAATCCCATCTTTAAAAATTGGGATCCGTGTCTTAGATAAAATCGTATTTGTTGTGTAATTGATTAAATATATTTTAAGAGAAAAAGTGGAGCGATGAACTCGGTGGGAAAATAATGTGCTGCTCATATATTTTTTCATTACTGTGCTAAAAGTTTGTTGCCATAATTATAATTTTACTAAAATGTCTCATTTTTTTGACACCCCTGCTATATGAGAGTCCATCATAGTAATGGTTAATGATTTCATCATTATTCTATGTATTTCCTTTGTGGAGTACCTCGGGGTTCTGTAATTGGTCCATTAAAGTTTTTATCCATTACAATCAGAGCTTTTTTTACACACACATATAAGCATGTAAAAATTAGAAATGCAAACAATTCTCATCCTTCAGTTTTATCAAACACATTTCTGAATACTTTTCTGTTTAGAATTCCACCCTGATTTGTGTTTGTGGACTCGCTGAAACATTAAATGACTAATTAGTGATGTTCCTTTTTATACAACAAAGAACTAGATGACGGAATAATTGTTGATGTTTCTTTCATACATCTAAATAGACAGTTTTTTAATGGCATAGACACTGAATGCCCTGAAAGCGTATGTTGCAACGTTCTAATTTGAAGATCTGTCATCATGGCGGCACTCGTGTGCAGATGATTACAGTATAAAGTATTTGACAGAATTTACCCTGACATACAAGTGTGGGAGAGTACAACCCAAGTGGAAAGGATTATATAAGTTGCTCCAAGGCTTGTCTGAGACTCAGGGACATTTCAGCCAATCTCATGGAGCCCTAACCTCTGAGTTAGCACAAATCAACATATTTCAACATAACATCAGCGAAATCCATCAGGTTTGTAAATTTGTATTTAGTCCCAGTCAGGCCCTGGAGCAGCTGCTGCTGTTTTTCACTGTCTAATGTAGCAGAGTTAACTCCTGGAGTGATGGCTGTACACCGTCTACTAGGGGACATTCTCCGTTTTTCATTCTCGGGTTTTCGCTAACCCATTTTAGAGATTTATCTAAGAATCAAAATCGTTTACTCAGACATAAATGACCGCATGGATCAAGTAGCTCATTTAAACAGTCAGATAGCATATAGTGATAAACAGGAGGTTTCACAATAATGAATGCACGACCATGAAACTCACGATTCCTCGAGGTCACGATCTCGTTCGTGAGTTGTTTTGATCTTTTATAAAAGTTTTGGGTTTCAGCAGGTTTTATTACCACCACAGATCATCGTGGCATTTTGAGTTTTAGTCAAAGTGACGGCTGTTTGTAGAGTGTGAGTATATCATTCACGAAACACTTCGAAGTATAATTGTGGCGTTATTGTGCTTCATCAATCAGCCCTAACAATATATTTTAAAAAATGCATGTGAAATTATTTTGATTTGGATTTTTTCCACTCTCAGAGCTGCAGCTGAGTTTGTTTAGCGACTCATTCAGAGGCACAAACCTTCGTTCAAGGCTGTTGAGCTGTTTAAAAGACAACAAACACGAAAAGGTTTGTGGTTAACACCTGAAGATTTGTGCTATTGCAAAAGGTTTGATGCCATGTTGAACTATGCTAACGGAGTGAGTCTTGAATTTGGACTTCAATAGGACAGAGGATAAAGGCTGGGGGTGTGTGGCAGGTGAAGTGTCTGTACACGTCGTCATAAACGCCTCCGTCCTGAACCTCTTCTGTCTGACTGCAGCGTGTAACGTTCTGCTTCAATTAAGAGACATAATGGAGAAGATTGCAGGAGGGATAGGGTTGGGCTTTAGCATTCGGTAAACACATTATTTATGTTCTTTAGTAGTTACAACATTGATTTACAACCACATGATTAATAGTATGTAGCTCTCCTTGTTCTGCCAAAACAGTTCTTAGGTGTCCAGGTATTGACTCCACAAGACCCTTGATGGTGTGTGTGGTATCTGTCACCATGACATAAGCTGCAAGGTGGGACCTCCATGGATCGGATTCGTTTGTCTAGCACATCTCATGGATACTCAATTGAATAGAGATCTCGAGAATTTAAAGGCGGAGTCAACACCTTAACTCTTTATCATGTTCCTCAAACCATTCCTGTGGAGCACTTTCAGTGTGTCAGTGTGCAGTACCCTGTGAAAACCAGGCCTCGCAGTTTCCCATCTGAACATTGTTCAGTGCATCACACTGCTTCCAGTGGCTTATGTTTTTCCCATGGTTCCTCCTGGTTCCCTGTCTTTTCCCAGGTAAGAGCGCATTCACGGCAGGCTGCAATGCGATGTGTGTTTTGACACCTTTCTATCACAGCCAGCATTCACTTAGTCAGCAGTTTGGGCTACAGTGGCTGTTCTGTGGAATCAGACCAAACAGACTAGACTTCACTCCTCAAGCCCATCAGTGGTTCTCTGGTTCATCAGTTATCCTTCCTTGGACCATTTGAACACCCCACAATCTCGCTGTTTTGGAATTGCTCCAATTCGATCACTATAGTCCCTTTCATGGTCACTGAGATCATTACGTTTGCCCATTTTTCCTGCTTCCAACACTTCCAGAACTGATTGTTCACTTTTTGCCTGAAACACCACACTCCTTGGAAGGTGCCACTGTAACGAGATAATCAACATTACTCACGTCCCCCTGTCAGTGACTTTAATGTTATGGCTTATAGATATGTATGGGTATATAACTTTATTCTTATAAATTTCATTCATCCACTTGCTGAATTACATAATCCTACTGGGGTCATGGGAAGGGTGGAGTCTATCTCAGCTGAACATGGGCGAAGGAGGGATACATACCGAGCAGCTCGCCAGTCCATCACATGGCCAATACACACCTTAATTTGACACAGCCAGTTAGCCTAATGTGCATGTCTTTGGACTGTGGGAGGAAACCAGAGTACCTGGAGGAAACCCATGTAAGAATGGGGAGAACATGCAGATTCCACACAGAAAAGAATGATTATATTTATTAATAATAATAATAATAATAACAATAACAATAATAATAATAACAACAACAACAACAACAATGATAATAATTATTATTATTATTATTGTTATTATTATTATTGTTATTGTTATTATTATTGCTATGATGGTGATGATCATTGTGTGTGTGTGTGTGTGTGTGTGTGTGTGTGTGTGTGTGTGTGTGTGTGTGTGTGAGTGAAAGAGGCACGGCCACAGAGGGAGGCGCCTCTCTGCACATTGAAGCCTTTGAAGAGTTTTTTTTTTTTTGCCTCTACAAAAAAAGAAGAGAATATAAGAGAAGAATATACACACTAAAACACTCTCTCTCTCTCACACACACACACACACACACGCACACACACATACACACGCACTCTCTCTCTCTCACGCGCGCGCAAACACACACCGGAGAGAGTTCAGCGCGTGAGGATGATGAAGTCGGTGTGAATGAGCTGGAGGACTGTGTGTGTGTGTGTGTGCGTGCGTGCGTGTGTGTGTGTGTGCGTGTGTGTGTGTTTAACCTTTGGGACATGAGGAGCGGAGGAAATCGGCGCCTGACCGGTAACGCGCTTTTACTTCTTTACTCCAGTTTATGAAGTTTATTTTCTTTAGTCCGGGTTTCTGGGATTCCTATAGCGGTGTTCGGGTGATGTGTGTGAATGTACAGCGCTTGGAAGAGTTATAAACCTGTTATTACCTGCCATTAGAATAAAGTGAGCAGTGACGCAGGCGGCGCGGATTCAAGTGCGCGTTTTCAAAGCGTGAGCGCGTGTAGGGGTACAGAGAAACCCGAAAGTCCAGGATAAAGTCCGACAGTGTGGAATTAACACACACACTACACATGTCAGACAGCTGGCAGTGTGGACTAATAATAATAATAATAATAATAATAATAATAATAATAATAATAATAATAAAATTAAGTGCGGAATGATGATGCACTGAATTTATATTTAGAAATAATTTAGAAATTAAAGTTCCAAACATTATTCGTTGTTGCTGATGTGCCTCCATAACAAACCTCCTTTTGCTGTTCAGTTTCAGAAAACTGATTTATTTGTGTTGGAATTTTCTCTCCTGTTGGATTGTTGCCTCTCTTCTTCTTCTTCTTCTTCTTAATTTATTTATTTGTTTGTTTGTTTGTTTTTGCTTATACATTTTTACCATCCTCAGGCTGTACATCATTTGTTTAAAGTCTGCTATGTCAGTAAATGTGACCTGAATAGACTGTGATGGGTAGTAAAAAAAAGATTCTACACTGATGGACATCATGGTGTTCTCCTCCAGTGGTGAATGACCACTTCATGGTATGGAATTAGTGCTTATTAGCATCTCATTAAACATGGACTGATGGGGGTGGGTGAGGGTTTTGGCTGTAAATGTTGGTTTATCTGTAAAAGTGACAGAACGAAAAAAGGACACGTTCAAGACGGCTGGTTAAAATAACTCTTTAAATACGATATTTTGGAATCTGTGTTGAAATTGAACATTCTTTGGCTCTTTCATTAAGGCACCTTTAATCCTTTGTAAGCATCTGCTTCATGATAAACTGGAAAGCACTGTAGGGCACCGAATCAGCATGTGTTTAAGTGTCTCTGTTGAATGTTAATTGAACACTTGACATGCTTGTGTGAATTGTAGACTCTGGTTTGACTCCAGAAGTGTTGAATTAAAGCCTTAAGACTCTGATTTATTTAAAGAAAAGATATCATGACATCAGCTTTTTAAAAAATGTGAATTAAATGAAAATAAATTAGCAGCTAATATTCTTGTCTATTCCTGTCTAATTAAAATTAAAAATAATGTACGAGTTGTGATAATTGTGGACATTTAATGAACTTGAATCAAGTCTAAAGTACTAAAAGTAATAAATTGATATCGAGTGTTGATTTAGCTCCTGTTGGGTTCCTTGGTGTTTAGTTTTAGGTGTTTAATTGAGTGCTAATGATGAGTTCATTCAACACCGGGTACATTTGGTGTCTGTCTTTACTCCAGGTTTATGATAATGTCCTCTGTCAAATGATAAGTTTGTTTAGATCAGTTATGCATGAATGCTGAATCAAAAGTAAAACGTTAACGTTTACCAGCAATCTCAAAATCTTTTGTGATATTAACTCCACAGTCTAGATCTTTCTGATGCTTGTGTTTGTGCTCATTTGAATGAACTAGATTGATAACGCAGCAATCTGGTCCAAATGCCATTTTTGTAATTAGGTTTGATGTAAATGGTAGAACGTTTCGGGCGGGACTTGAAAGCAGACGATCACAATCTGCAGATGTGGGCTGTAAACCCCGGTCGAGGGTACAAGCCTCACGACAGCCCGAGTGCTAAGAGGATGTCACGTCCGTTACGTTTCTGTATGTCCATCTCGAGGCTTCTATTCTTTTTTCCCCCCAACATCTTCACAACTTCTTATAATCTCTTCTTCACTGCGTCTTATTCCATTGACAGTGTTTTTAGTTCAAATTCCTTCAAGCTAACAAAGCCCCCATGTTTCTGACTGGCCGACTCACTGACAGATTTATTTGATGAATGTTACATCAGGAAACCGTTACGTATTTTCAGCATTCCACGACAACATATTGGCAAATTATGCCACAAACAACCCTGATATAATTCTTTGTTAGCCTGTTTCTCTTTTTAAGATTTTAGATGTTGTGGTAAGGTAGTGGGTACATTAATTAGCTTGTTGCTAACATGAATTACCATGATCATAGCGTTAATGTCTTAACTAAAGTTCCTTATAAGGTAAACTAGTTCACTTAAGTACTTAAGCTTTCGAATGATTTTTTGCAAAAGAATTAACCTTGTGATTTTTCAAGGTCAATACAGCAGCAAACTAAGACACTAATGAGGCAAACACTAAAACAAGGTTAGCTATAAAGCTATACGGAGGGAGGAAAAATGATATTCTGGATGTTTTTGTTTTGTTTACACCTTCATTAGGACTTCACTTTGCCTGCATTAAAGACTAACAGCTAATTGATAGCTAACTAGCTAACAGTTCAGTTAATTTACCAGCACTTCTGAGAAAAACATTTGACATTCTTGCTTGTTGTCTTGTTTCCGCTGCCACTGTCTCTTGGCTTGGTTCCATTGTCATCAGGATGTCTGTCAACAAATTATAAGACATATCAGCCAAATCAGTGTACAATATACCTATCTAGCTACCGAACAACCTCCCATGTCTTTTAACACTGATTTTACAGCTCCTTAGTAGCTTGCTAGCTAAATAACAGTTTAACAGCTAGCCAGATAGCTAACAATTACAGCATATTCAACAACATTTTGGAGGAAAATGTTAATATTCTTCATGGTTTGGTCTGTTTTCCATAATTTTTCTGGTTTTATATTGTTTGTTTTTATAACTGTTTGCTAGCTAAGTACATTTTCAGCTAATGTATCAAGATTTTGAAGGGAAAAGTTCACATTCCAGATGATATTGTCTTGGTTTTCAGCGAACGAACGAAGATTTATATTATTAATATTTCCCCCAGTGCAGCTAACTGGGTTATCAAAGGGAAGCCATGTCTCTCACTGTCTGTGGTGAGAGGCATGTAAAAGAACCATTGCTGTTGTTTATAAAGAGTAGGCCATTGGGTTGCCATCCACGTGTTTCCGCTCTGCGATGGCCTGGTGAGCTGTCCAGGGTGTAGTCTGGCCTTGCCCAGATTTGACTGAGATGGGCGCCAGCCTCCACACGACCCTAATTAGGATTAAGTGGTTCAGAAAATGAATGAATGAATTATTATTATTATTGTGGTTGTTTTGCTCTTGTTTTCTGGAACTTGAATGTCAGCTAATTCCCAATACTGGGGGAAAATATTGACGATTACTTGGTTGCTTCCACGGTTGCTGTGTTTTTTACGCAGTTTGCTGTACAGCTTTTTAGTAGCTAGCTAAATTGTGAACTTTAACCATGAACCAGCTTGTGCTATGCATCTGTTTCTCCTAAAGTTTCTTCCCAAATAATTGGCTTGAAAATATGATTTAAAAATGTTCTTCCATCATTTTCTTCCACAAATCTGTGAAATCCTGCAGTGCGATTGGAAAAGACCTTCCTCTAATGGTGATGAGTGTGTTTTAAACTTCTTAATGGCGTGCCTTTGGCGTGAGTCTTCATCCCGAGTCGTGAGATCTGACTTGTTGTATATGTTCAGACCACATAAACCTGTCAGAGGCGGCGATGTTTAATAGGCATGCGATAGTGAAAGAGATGGGAGAACGTTTGTGAGTGCGTGCGTGACACAGAGAGAGAGTGAAAGGGTGGGGGAGTGTGTAAAAGATGCGCAAGATTATTATTACCATCTGGACATCAGACGATAATTGCTCAAAACTGCTGTGTCATTATGGGATTTGTTTTACAATGCTTTTACAGTTAAAAAGCTGTTGATATGTTAATGCACCAAAGATGTTATTAAGTTAAATTATACTCCAGGGTTTGTTAACATTTTATCCACTACATATGTAGCGTACGTGGGATTTATACAGATAAGAATTTCACCATGCTGTCCTCACCCAAAAACATTTAATAATAACAATAATAAGTAAGTTTGTTTGTGAACTCCAAACTTATAAGAGAAGTCTACGGGCGGTTGTCAACCTGTGGGAAAGGATGTTAATTGACGTTCGAGAGATTTTTCATTCAAAGGTTTAAAAAAAAAGAAAAGAAAAGAAACTCCAGATCTGTATAATTGATGCTTCTAGCACTGGAACTACTTTTTTAGAGGGAGGAATTTGTCTCGGTCACCATGCCGCATAGTTACGCCACAGAACCTTCTGGAAAATGAAAGTAAGCTGAATTATCATAAATAATGGAGTGTTATGGGCAGTGGTGGTCTGGTGGTAGGGTGCTGGGTTACTGATCCCAAAGTTGAGGGTTCAAGCCCCACTATCAACGGGTTGTGCCCCCACTGCAGTTAACCGGGTTGTCAAATGCTGGCCATGACTCTCACTGTCTATTGTGAGAGCTTTGGTGCATCTTTGTTTTGGGTTGAACTCAAATTGAAAATCTTTATACAGAGGTTTCGGAGTAACAGTTCAACATGCGTTATTGCCCTTTGACTGTTTATTGGCGAATTAAACAGATCTTCTGTTCTTTTCTATCCACAGCGGTAGTCTTGCATGACTATAAATGGTGGAAGGCGGCATGGTGGCTCAGTGGTTAGCACGTCCTCCTCACAACAAGAAGGTCCTGAGTTTGATTCCCGGGCTCGGGTTACTGTCTCTGTGTGGAGTTTGGATGTTCTCCCCGTGCTTGTGTGGGTTTCCTCCGGATTACTTCAGTTTCCTCCCACATTCCAAAGACATACTCATTAGGATAACTGGTTGTTCCAAATCTCCCCTAAGTGTGAGTGTGAGTGAAAATGGTTGTATGAGTGTTGACCCTGCGATGGCCTGGCGAGCTGTTCAGGGTGTACCCCGCCCTCGCCTGGAGTTGGCTGAGATGGGCAGCAGCCTCCCCGCGACCCTATTTAGGATTTAGGCTTAGAAAATAAATGAATTCATAAATAAATAAACAGCGGATAGGGATGGTTTGGAAATCTTTAGAAAAAATGTCGGAGTATTCCTTTGACTATGTGTGTAACAGTATCAATGGTGAATTCTTGGAAGCGTGATCACAAGTGTGTGAAAGACCAACACTAAACTGTTACTTTGACTTAAAGGTGCACATACTTTGAACTCAACTGACCTAGGCTCCAACCTTACTAGGGGTCAACGCGAAAGCCTGAAACACCCTCTGTCCTTACGAGCTGCGAAATATTTGCTTGTAGTTGTCTAGAGCTGAGTCATGGCACTTTAATCATGTACAGGACACAAAGATGAAATAATGAAACATCTCTAAGCGTCTTGTACTTTACATCCAAAAGCTTCGACACACCATTTTTGCTCCATCTTGAGACTTTTACCTTGAGAGAAATGTAACACGGAGGTAAGGTCCTGCCACCGACGTCCCATTTAAAGACTTGGAACTCATTCCATCACCTTTGTTGTTGTGAAAAAAGAGCATGACCTGTTTATTTTGATCCACTCCGGTGCCCTTTCACCTTCGCTCACTGACTGCAAAATGCCGTGTAATTGTCCTTCCAACCCGGTTTTAGCCACAAAATTGTCCCTGTAAGCTTAGCCTTTGACACCGCTGGGTAATTAGCCCTGATTGTGCCACAGCCGGAGTAAGAGTGCCACAGGGCAATGGGGCAGTCCGGAGTCTGGATCTGTTTAAACGCCAGTGCCTCAAATATCTCACAAAAAAGCTTTTCAAAAGGTGAACAGGGCTGCATTTCTCTCGCGCTTGACTTGCTTTCTTGATTCTGTTTGTTTCGGGGGGGGGTTTCTCTTCTCCCCGTCTGGTTTCTCACCCGTTTGCCCAGATGAACGCTGTTATTACCATTTTTCTCTTTATCGGATCATCTCCCACTGGATCTTTTGTAATCTTTTTTTTCCTTTTTGAAAGTGAAGTACGCTAAATAGGTTTATTACACACCAGAGTTTTTTCTTTCTTTCTTTTTTTGTGGCTGGAAGTGGTTGTTTAATACAATAAGCAGTATTCTTCAGCAATTGCCAGGTCAGATGCATTAATCATGGTGCCGTCGGGGCCTTTGAACGGCTCGGCCAGGACATGGAAACTCTTTGAATGCCGTTTGTTCATCCAGACGCACTAATGGCCGCCCTTTTTCCCCCTTCTTCCCTGAGCTTAATTTGAACAAATGAGACGTGAGCTAGAGTACACAAGCTATACGCTGTCCAGGTTGTCAGGGTGTAATGACCTGAGGATTCATCTGGAAAGGTAGAGACGCTGGATGGGACGATGAGCTTTGCTTAGTCATGATTGGAACATGCGAAATTGTGCATTCAGGTGGCCAAAACAGCCTGTTTGTTGAGAGGAACGGTGTGAAAAGTTAGCAGTATGTTAACATGCTGTTCCTTTTAAATGTTTTCATCACTGTGTTTGCCATCATGGCGTAACTTCTTTGCATACTGGTTTTAATATTACCTTATTTTTAATCTCTGCGATTGGATCTTTGCTCCCCAGGATTCTTTATATAGTCTGTTTATTAATAAAACTCCTTCTCCTGTCTTTTTGTTTTTAGTGTTTTAGGGGTTTTTTTGGTCAAGTACTCTGTGGCTGTTCAGACGAATCCTCTGGAGTGAAACCGTATCTCCTCCGTTGCCCCTCTCCCCCCCCTTTAATTTATTCCCATTTAAGGACTCGCTCACCCAAGTGTTCTCTTTCTGTCATTCCCTCCTCAAATGCGTTTAATCACCGCCTGTATTTGGTTATCATAGCGAAAGGCGAAGGCACTTCGATGAAGCTGCTAAAACTGTTTGTTCAGGGTGGCGTTCAAGAGCAACAGGATTTGGGGCGTTACGCAAACCGTTCAAATCTCTTGCTGGACGCGTGTAGAGACGAGAGATTTGAGATTTTTGTAGTAGTAAATTCCTTTCCTCCCCATCACATCTTGCAAAAATACAGCTGTGCATTTGCTTTTTATTCACTTCAGCATTTTGTTCATCCTTCAAATTGCGGGTATTTTAGTGGTGCAAGCAATCGAGCGATTAAAAACTACAGATTTATTTTCATTAAAAACTTAATTTATTCAGCACAGTGTTGTTGAGTTCCGGATTCTGATTGGTCAGAGGGTGTTGATTCATTTTCAATTACAGATGCTCTGACAGTGCATGTTTATATTCACCTGTGTTTGTTTGTTTGTTTGTTTGTTTGCAATATAACTCAAAAAGTTGTGCACATATTTGCATGAATTGTTTTCCTAGAGTAGGGTGTAGTACAAGTAACAAGCTGTTAAAATTTCGAGGTGATCTGTGCATGAAATCATGTTAGGTGAAAAAATTCCAGAAATTCCCCAAAATGCTCATTTTATGTAATGTGTCCAAATATTCATCAGATGGCCACTAGGGGGAGACATTTCATTATAACTATTCCAAGTTAAAATAATTTATTTATTTTTAGTGGATTCTTACTTTACACACTGAATGTCCCTCTAGTTATTAATGCACTCCATCTGATGCGTTATCATTTCTATAGTAGCAGCTTGTATATAGGGAAATTTAAATTCGATGCTTTGTATTTAAAAAGGTGTAAAATTATAAACTTTGTAAATATCATCAAATTTTAAGTTTGATAAGAATGTGTAACATTGTAACGTGACAGAATGTGTAACATTTCAGGAAGGAGTCTCCAGTGTTAGTGCTTTGTAAAAGTTAGAGGTAACGGTGTACCTTTGTTTTCTAATACGGTCAGGACGCAGGAAACTACAGTTTGCAGTTTTTCAGTAATATGAGAAGCTGTGTTTATTCCCCTCCCTAATCTTGTCAGGAATTGAACAGTTTCAGTGATGTTCTGAAACATGAGGTTTACTGATCGCTGTGATATAAGAGGTAAAACCCTTGAGTGGACGATGATGTTATTGGTGAATAAGCATATTATCGTTTACTTCACATTGCTATAGTTATAGTGAAGCACTGTGAGGCGGAGCTAAGAAGTGTACTGTTACAATATTAGTAGTGATGTTCATTACAGGCTGGATTGTTTTGTTACCCATGGTTTGTTTTTTTTAGCAGGATCACACAATGTGCAGACTTTCACAAATTTTTTATCAGAGGTCCCAGCTTTGCACAAGGAAAACTCCATTAAATTTTTGAGATGATCCAGATCAAATTCTGGATCCAGGAATTTTTAAAGGAGACATTTGGCTCATATGGAGCATTGCTTGACTTGGTGGGGGTTTGCACTCTCCAAGATCAACGGTTTACTTTTTAAAAATTATTTGAAAACTGTATATATATATTAGGGTCGCGGGGAGGCTTTCGCCCATCTCAGCCAACTCTGGGCGAGGGCAGAGTACACCCTGGACAGTTTGCCAGGCCAGTGCAGGGCAGAAACATGCTGATGGCTCTTGACGAAAATCAGCAATGGTTCTTTTACATGCCTCTGTCCATAGACAGTGAGAGACATGGCCAGCCTTTGATAACCCAGTTAGCTGCACTGGGGGGACAGCAGTGAGAACCCGTC
>JAOUQZ010000022.1:1265697-1277363 GCA_028564935.1 Neosilurus hyrtlii
CCACAAGTCCCCATGATGTAAATCATTACATTTTAAGGTGAAGATGTTTTAAGATTAGGGTAAGGTTAGGGTAAGGTGACAGTAAGGCAAGTAGTGGTTATGTTTAGTGTTAAGGAAATTTCTAGTGGTTAGGGAAATTTCTCCAGGAAATTGATGCAAGTCTATGTATTGTCCCCAAAAGTTATGGAAACGAGACTGTTTGTGTGTCTGTGTGTGTGTGTGTGTGTGTGTGTGTGTGTGTGTGTGTGTGTTGGCCCTGCGAAATGCTGGCGTGCTGTTCAGGGAGTCAGCTGGGACCCTAGTAGGATTAAGCGGTTCAGAAAATAAATGAGTATATGAACAATGAGCACTGGAGTGTAACCTCTCTAAATATTGACTATTTAAATATTTTTTCCTCCATCAGTTTTTTTTAACTGACCCAGTGTCCACCCACTAGACACTACCAACCAGGGTGAATGAGGGTTTTGTCTCAGGCATGTGAAACCTGCCAAGCAAATGCATGCTAGCACATAGAGGTGGTGTAACACACTCTGAGGAACGTGCTATCTTCCTACCTCCACATGCATGACCTCACAGCCACCCATGATTGGTTAGTGTCACTGTAATTGACAGGTGGGTGTTCCCATCTGGCCCCGCCTTCTTTCCTGAGAGCATGGCCAATTTTGCTCTCTTTAGCACCTGAGGATGGATGGACGAATTGAGTATTGAGTATATGAATTTGTGACCTTTTGATGATTTGAGTGTAAACAATTTAATTTGTGAGTATATGAGTATCTGAACGTTTGATTATTTAAATATAAGCATTTTGAGTGCTCAAATATTTGATCATTTTGTATTCAGTAATTTGGCTCTTAACCTCCTGAACTTCAAAAAACCATAAGTGTTACCACACTTTTACTTTACTGGATGGGATCTCAGGTTTGAAAAGAAACAGAAGCCATGTGACTCAAATCTATGAATCATCTCATCTCGTGAGCTTTTATATATAATTTTCCAGCTCTATCATGAGTGGAGTGGCAACAGTGGTCAACACTTTCACCCTGATTTGCATCCTGAGCTCTGATATCAGGCTTCGTTCCCATATTTGTCACGATCATGTGGCGGTCGTGCTTTCCTGTTTTTTCTACCAGGTTAAAGCCTGAGGGCAGAGGGAAGTGAGGGAGTGGAACTGGCCGAGCGAGGCTTTAATCAGCGCAGAGGCCATCACAGACACTCTCTGGAGCTCTTCATGATCAGGGCCGCCTGGTTCAACCCCACGGGCACCGAAACACTCGCATGAGAAAAGCTCTGATACACAAGGAGCACTGAGGTGCTTGTAAAACACTACCAGGTGCACCAGCAGCGCTCGGAATAAAAGAATGAAACACTGTTCCTGAGCTTTAAGGCTAAAGTGAACTGGAATGTTTGATCTGGAATTCTGGTGGAAACTTCTTGAGTCCCGCACTGGTGATTTTTTGATGCTTTGCACACTTCAAGGAGTTGACTGTCAACATATTTTGCGAATGATGGAGAGCCAAGAACCCTGGGGCAGCATGTAACTTGCATTATTGAAAGGATAATGATCGAAATCCAGTATCACAACACTGGCTAAGCTTATAAAAGTATGATAACTGTCTTTATCCTGACTTGCATAAATAAATACTAATTCCTCCCTCATCTTAACCGCATATAATTAAATAAATTAATACAAATTGTCATATCAGCAACATATAAAAAATATAAGGCTGCTGGATAATAATCAACATTTTTACTAGTATTGATTTTCTTTAGTGTTATTAATGTTATTTGTTACTGAGAAATATGTTTGGGTGGGCTGGTCTGGGGAGAATAGTCCCAGTTGACCTTAAAACCAACCAAACTGCAATCGCATCCTTCCAGATCTGGAATTCTATCCCAGAAACGCTTGGTGTAAGGCAGGAACACACCCTGGATGGGACACCAGTCTATTGGAGGGCACAACTGTTTTTATTTTTCTAAATTATCCAATCAAACTTCTTACACACTGAAGAAAGCATGTTCCTATTGACTGAAAGCAGTAATGAGTGTAGATGTAGATATCTATAACTCGTACCAGAGAACACTGAGTCAGTATCAAGTGTTAGTGATTAAAGTGAAGGGATAAGATTCAGTGAGTCAGATCATTTGACTCGGTTCACCAATTGTTTGTTCGTTAGCAACGTTATACAAACTTTATGAATGGAATTTGATGATTTTTTTTTGTTTTGTTGGATGTGTGGAGTATGGCTCAAGAAAGACTTTGGGATCATACAAATAAAATTCTGGATACAGGATGTTTTAAAAACTTTATGATTGTGAATTTTTTTGGAAGTGATATATTACATCTTTCTGTTATTTATAAAAGTCATGCTCAGATTTTCATGGAATTTATACCAAAGGCGGAGCTTTCCTCCATTAAATATTGGAGAGAATCTGGATCAAATTCTGGATCCATAAATTTTATAAAAGATTCTTTCATAAACTGAATGATTATTTATTTATTTAATTTACCCATGATTGGCTGGTGATCACTATGAGTGACAGGGAAGTGAGCGTATGCCATCCCTCCCTCCTGTGAGAGCTCGGCCAATTAGGTCCCATGGACTACCGGTCACGGATGGCTGTGGCATCAACCCGGATTTGAACTTGCGATCTCTGGGTTGATAGTCGTGCACCTTGTTGATGTGCCACTCGGGAGCAAAACTGGATGATTTTTTTGAAGCTGTTCAATCAGAGCACACATTACTGTGTACCTTCTGTTAAAAAAATTAATCCTGCATGGTGAAGGTTTGCACTCTCTGAGTGTTCTTGTTTTGATTCAGAAAAAATAGTAAAATATTGTAATTGTTGGAAATTTAAGTGTGTTAATACATTTTGGGATATGCTGTTAGAGGAAAACAGTACACTTCAGGGTGGTAATTTTATTGCGGTGACTCTGCTTCACCACCCCAATCGCTGATCATTTTATCACAGTGTACTACAGTAATTAGTAAATATAATACAGTAAAATAAACTCTTTTGCCACAATTATTTAGGACTTACAGTTCGGGTATAACCAACTGGACTACATGTTGGACTGTAATGAAGTTTCTCTTATATGGTTTGTATTTTTATGGTTTCACCCAAATGAGGATGGGTTTCCCTTTTAAGCCTGGTTCCTCTCAAGGTCTCTAGTGTCTTGAGTGTCCAAAAAACTTGGAGAGTGCAAGCCTCCACCAAGTCCAGCAGCTGGGACAAAAATGACCAAAATTGTTCTATCTTACCAAAAATAAAAGAAACAAAAAAATCTGGGATACAGAATTTGGTCTGAATCATCGCAAAAATCTAAGTATTTTTTTTTGTGTGTGTGTGTGTGTAACTTTTCCTGCTAACAACATACAAACAAAAAACATAACCTCAAAAAAAAAACAACTGTCTGGCTAAAAAGAAAATCTATTTTATGAAAGTATTTATATCCACATTGTTCTAAGTTACACGATAGCTCTTTGACGTGTGTGTGTGTGTGTGTGAGAGAGAGAGAGAGAGAGTAATTCAAACATGCGGTTTGCATGATGCTAAAATGGTAGCAATAAGCATTCCTGATTTGTTAGCAAAATTAGCCTTGCAGCTCCAGCGCAAAACCAAAACAACCTAAACACGTTATGACGTCTGATGGAGAAGAATTGTGGAAAATGTCACATAATATACAAAGATTTTGTTTATATAATGCATTCTTGAAAAAAATGGAATTACGTAAGGACTGTTTTATTTCCAGTAACGAAATGATGACTCAAGCTTTGGGATACGGCTGTGCTCGTGTGGCTGGGTATCTCAGGGTTGAGTTGAGATTATAGGGTTTTTTTATAATGTTGACTGAAGCATTTATAGCTGTTTGTGGGTGTTTATGTAGGGTGTTTTATATATACTGTAGTATATTGGGATTCTCAGAGGATTTCAGGGAACTCTGAGCACAGATTCATGTTTGTGTACAATCCTTACAGACAGAAGTGCATCAGAGCCAGTGTTTATAAAACGGCTGAAGATATTTCCTCCTGGTGTGTGTGTTGTTCTGACATGATCTCTGCTGTTTATATAGTATTAATATGCTCTGTTTAATAAGTTCAGTAATAACAGCTCATTCACATA
This sequence comes from Neosilurus hyrtlii, assembly GCA_028564935.1. Taxonomy (NCBI): domain Eukaryota; kingdom Metazoa; phylum Chordata; class Actinopteri; order Siluriformes; family Plotosidae; genus Neosilurus; species Neosilurus hyrtlii. The sequence continues at coordinate 1,269,820 of JAOUQZ010000022.1, forward strand.
TTGCAGACATTAATAAACAGGTTAAAAAATATCAATGTGAGGAAGTCTGGGTGGCATGGTGGTGTAGTGTAGTGGTTAGCACGTACGTCTCACAGCAAGAAGGTCCTCGGTTCTTGGCGAGGGCAATTCTGTGTGATATTTCCGTGTTTTCTCCTGGTACTCCAGTTTCCTTCCAAAGACATGCACATTAGGCTAACTGACTGTTCCAAATTGCCCCTAGTTGTGAATGTGAGTGTGAATGGTTGTTTATGTTGGCTCTGTGATGGAGTGGTGAGCAGTACAGGGTGTACTCCGCCTTTGCCCAGAGTCAGCTAAGATGGGCTCCAGCCTCACCATGTCCCTAGGATTGAATTTATGAATGAATGCTTGTTGAAAGGATTTTTGGATTAACATTTTTGGAAGGAATCGGTTTTTTTCTTTCCACCAATTATACTGTATGTAATGATTGATTATAAGGATAAAAGTATGAATTATTAATGAATAAATTCATACAAATTGTAAATGTTGCCAAGGAGAATTTCCATCATACATGATCACAACGTCTAACAGCTTGCCAGTCCTTCGTAGGGCCAATACACATACACACTCACACCTAGTGACTACTTGAAACAGCCAGTTAGCTTTAATGTGCATGTTTTTAGACTGTAGGAGGAAACCGGAGAAACCCACGCAAGCACAAGAAAAACATTCAAGCTTTACACAGAAACACCCTCGCCGAACCCGGGACTCAAACCCATGACCTTCTTGCTGTGAGGCGATGATGCTAACCACGACGCCACTAGCTGCCCCATAAATATCTTTTCAAAGAACAAATTTAAATATATTGCTTGTGAATGTAAATGTTGTTTAAATGTATTTTTTCCCACATTGCTGTGATTCCATGAGCTTCAGATGCACCATATAAATCTCAGATAAATCAAGCTGAAGTTACATGCTGCCACCTGCTGTATGACCTGTGTAACTACAAAAGAACAACAAAGCAAAATGCTTGCGTGGGTTTCCTCCGGGTGCTCTGGTTTCCTCCCACGGTCAAAAGACATTACCATTAGGCAGGCATATCAGTCATCTCCTTCTTAAAATGGAAAGTGTTTACGTCACGCATCTTCCCGTCGTTCTAGGACAACTGTATCGCTATAAAATCAGCCATGAAGGTAAGCATGACACGCTCTGCAAATTTACCTATTATTCATCTTTAGTGTGTAAATAATGGTCCGGCCTTTGCTGGCTTGATATAAATCAGAGGTCTCCGGTGTGAGCTCAATAACTCACAGTCATACCGTGGCGAGTCAGTAAAAACTGCATTGTTGGGACGCCTTATCAACCATGCTGCATCTATACAGTTGTAGGAACCCCAGAATCCCCCCACCGTGCCTACTTTTTAAACAGCGCTAATCTCATCTCATCAAACCTCGAGGTCCTCAGGTCTTTCCTTAGAGCTGTTTATTTATAGGACACTCTAGCTTTATTGCACCCGCATGTCAATACAGGGTTATGTGATTATAAGCACACTTTCCAAAGGCATTGTGGGAAAGGCAAAGTTAAAGGAAGCCTTTGTTTATAAATGTTGATGCATGAATGTGTGTAGGTGTATGCATCGCCTGCATGTTGCTTTTTAAGTTCAGATTTAAATGCACTTTGAGAGAGAAAGGGGTGACATAAGGGGTGATACTCTTGTTTTCTGTGTGCAGGTGGAAGAAGGTGGAGGTCGAGGAGATGTCGCGCAAAGCAAGGACTGTTCGCAATGTTATCTGCGGCCACGGATGCCACGTTTCAAAGAAGAAACTGGAAGGTAGATGGAAGGACGAGATAATACTGTTACTGAACTACTGAATGCATGAACTTCCGAACTTCTTTTCATGCAGATGGTGGTATGGGTGCTTGTATCTCTGCTGCCCCTGGTAGTCGGTGACAGACCTGGGTTCAGCGAAGACCCCGTTGACGCAGTGGGATTAGTTACCACCATGTTGGATGAGCAGCCGTTTGATGCTCTACCAGAGGAAGACGAAGAGATGGGAGATGGAGACGGCCATTCTCCGTGGCATAACATTTATGGTACATTTATGTTTTTTGGCTGATAATGAAATTGTCCAAATTTTTTGAAAATATCTTAAAAGTTTGTTTGATTTTTGCAATTTGATTTCAAGGATAACAAAACACTTTTCTGTCTTTCAGAGCCTTCGGTTGTATTAGAGGAGGAGCGTCCAGCTCGGTGGGAGCGTTCCCCACGTTCCTCAGATGCCCCTGATGCTCAGTCCAAGGGTTCGCGCAAGAAAAAGAAGAAGAAGAAGAAAGAAAAGGAGAAGGGCGAGGACGACGGGCGGGGCCAGAGCAGCCGCGACTGCCACCTGGAGAGGCGCAAGATGCGAGTGAGGGACCTGGGGATGGGTTATGACTCAGACGAGATCGTTCTTTTTAAGTTCTGCGTGGGTCTGTGCCAGAGTTCACGAGGGAACTATGACGCTGCACTACGGGCTCTGTTGACCAATGGCAGCCTGCCGAAACGAACAGCACGCAAGGTCAGCACTGGACCTTGCTGTCGACCGACGGCATACAAGTCTGTCTCCTTCATGGACACTTCCACAAAATGGAGGACCATTGAGAATGTCTCGGCCTTGGACTGCAAATGCGTGGGCTAAGTCAGTGTCAGAGTTGGAGGAACGAAATCAATCCCCCTCGAAAAAAAGAGAGGCAACGTGAAGCCAGAGGGATTCCTGAAATCAGGATTACAGGAATAGCATTCTGGGATGAAAGCCGTTCTAGTGGAAGGAGACAGCGAGGCTGTGCGTAATGTGCACCATGTATGCATTCAGCCTTTTAGGTCCCAAAACCCAGAGTGTTGCTGGACTTGCCCAAAGTTGGAGTACGGCATGGAGAGGGTAGACAGTGGTGCCACAATGGACGCTGATGGATTGTCCAAGAACTAGTCACAAGAAACTATGCAGACTATAATAACATGGAATGTTCCATGTATCCATTTGTCACTGAAGAATGTCAGAGCTTTGAGTGTGTATTTGTGCCAATAATGGATGGAACCATTTTTATGTTGTTTTAGAAGAAGCGAATTGTCATTTTTGACATTCAGGTTCACATATCACACACTGCCTAAATGACAAAAATCTATAATTATTATTGTTATACATGATTTTATAAACTTACGATCCTGAATTAAATCATTCCTACACAAAGCTCTGGACGGGTAAGAGGCGGCTGAAAATGTTTATAAATGCTTAGAGGATTAAACACCAATCCTAAACGTTCATCCAATCAAGACAGGCTTCGAGTCCAGCAAATTTTATAGTCCACTCAGGCTATGAGGCTAATGTTTAGTAGCTAGCAAGTAATGAAACTCTGCATCATCCAAAAATCTTTAAATCACATTATCATGTTGCACAAACTCATTTAGAAAGATGTAAGTTATAATTTTTAAGATTTAAGTCTATAAAAGGAACTACTTCACCATATTCTCTATATAAACATAGATGACAGAGTTTGGGAGGAATAAGAGGAGTCTGGGATGTGGATTGATACAAAGGTTACTAGGAAAAACAGTGATTCTGTTTATCCAAGATGGCTGCATCTGTAGCGGTGAGGTTTTATTTATGTTCATTTAGACAGAGCAATCTGTTATCAGTCTGAAAATATGCAAACATAAACATAGACAGTTTTTAGAATTTTTCCTGCTGGTTAGCTACTATTATTGATCTTGTTTGAAAGAATGCTTTAGCGCATCAACAGTGAACACGACACTTTACATTATTAGCTAGCTATTTTATTTAGGTAGTTCACTAAGGTGAACTAGCTAGTTAATCAAGCAGATAAATTTACAAAACTGAAATAGCTAGCAATCTAATTTAACAAGAAAATTAACAAAACAGAAACCGCTAGCTAGCTAATCAAAAAAATTTATTACTAATCTGAACTAGCTAGTTAGCAAATTTAACAAGAAAATTAATTTTAAAAAACTGCACTAGCTAGCTGACCAAACAAGCAAATTTGCTAAACTGAACTAGCTAGTTACCTCATTTAATAAACAAGTTTACAAAATTGAAATACCTAGTTAGATTTATTATATTATAGATACAATTTAGTAAATGTAATTAATTTTAACACATCTTACTAAATAAATGGAAAATAACTCCTAGCATGTAAGACTTTTTGAAACAACATTAAACCCAACAGGAAAAAAAGTACAATATGTGCTGCTTTTGTCTTTAACATTTCCCTTCAGTAAAAGTATTGAATTTAAATACTACATGAGGAAAGTACAGATCTTCCCAGAAAGTATATAAGTACAATAACGACGTACATTTTCTCAAGTATTTTCCAGCTCTAACTAGAGATTTGCCACATTAACCTCATAGTTGCAGTGCAAAGGTCAGACAGGAACCATGGCTGATTGACGACATTTAGGAAATGTGGGAAATTGCTGTAACGTGACGACTGACGGCTGAATTGATAGCGATCCGGTCAGTGGGAATAACACCAGCAGTAGCATAACAGCAGGATTAGCGTTTATATCTGTTCTAGCCTGTCCTTCATGTTGCTACCGACTGCAACGCGTTTTGTCGTTGTGCTACAACATGGATGCTGTGCATCTCTTAGCATTTACTGTATGCTTCATAGGTCAAATATTTATATTTTTGCATCTAAGTTATTTATTTATTCATTCTTGTGTATAAGGATTGTTTTTGACCCTTTATACATATCTACCTATCTATCTATCTATCTATCTATCTATCTCTCTCTATATTAATGATAATGCTTATTTGTTTATTTACTTCATTCACACTCATTCATTTTTTGACAAAACACAAACCTTTTAAAATGAAACTTTCTTTACTTTCTTTCTTTTTTTATTTTTTTTTAAAAGAAGTGTAGAGTGTCTTTGAGGAGTTATAAAACTTTCTGAGTCAGAATTAACTAGATTAATGCTGAGTAAACTAGCATGTGTATCAGCTACACTGACCAGTCGCCCTGTTTCTATTTACTCTTTCTTTAAAGAAACGCTGCTCTCGAGGAAATAATACAATGTACAACAGTAGTTATAGTAAACATTTATTAGTTTTTACACAGTATTTGGATATTATTATTATTATTATTATTATTATTATTCCTTTATTTTTGTACAATACTGTATAGAAATAAAGCTGGTTTTATGTAAGGTGCATCATGTTTATGTTTTATTTAATTTTCTTTCTTTATTTTATTTCCCCCTGTTTTCTCACCCTGATCTTTAAGTCATATGCAGTTCCCACCCATCAAGCATTGCCTCCCTCTTACACACAGCCAAGGAAGGGTGTAAGCAAGAACATGTCTCCTCTCTTATACATATACTTCTGTGCATTCGGGGTGGGGAGGGGTGTGGACGACACATGCACATTAGACTAATTGGCTGTTCCAAATTGTCCCTAGGTGTGAGTGTGAATGGTTGTGGTGTGACTGGTGTCACACACACACAAGGGTGTACCCTGCCTTCATCAAGATTTGACAGAAATAGGCTTCCAGTTAGCCTAAAGTGCATCTCTTTGGACTGTGGGAGAAAACTATGGTACTCAGTGGAAACCCATATGCGCACAGAGAGAATATGTAAACTCCACATAGAAAGACCCTTCGGTGAGATTCGAACCCTGAACCTTTTCCCTGTGAGGTGGGAGTGCAAACTATTGCACCACTGAATCACGGATGCTCTCGAAGCCCATGTTATTTTTGTTTTCTAGCACTTCATATGCAAATCGTTAGGGGTGGAGTTTCCCTTTAATGCACCAATGCAGCAGGTTTTTCCAATAACGTTTCTAGCATGGAGCTGTCTGTCTCTCTGTATAATAGTTATCATTCCTGGGCTAAAAGGCGTAACTTTGGCGTAAACCAAAATGCAAAGAACGTTTCCATGTGCCAGGGAGCTCCTAATGAGCCCACCTTCACCATGGCTCAGGGCTCTTTACCTCTCGTTACCTCTCTCTGTGGTTAAGGTTAATTAATGGAACATGGGGCCCCTTTGGTAGTTGTGTGGATGTATGCTATTGGAAACAGATGCAGGTGAAAAAGGAGGTTGTGTTTTTGTGCTCCTGTGATGGACCACACCACATCATAGATTCAGGCCACAAAAAAACAAACAAAAATAAAACACAAAACAACAACAACTAAAAAAACCCCAGATTTTTTAATTTTCCAAAACACAGACCTAAGATAGGTCTCCTCTAATCAACAATATGGAGGAAAAGGTGTGGAGAATAATTATGGCTTTAATGTTGTGAAATTTGCATGCTAGCTGTCTGTTTATTTCATTTGAGGCTTAATATGTTTTTAAAAAGCTGGTTTATTGCAAAGATCAGATCACTTCCTTTAAGAGGAATATGAAACATATAGATCTTTGCACAGATTAAAAAAAATATTTCTTATTCTTTAATATGAATGTGGTTTAAATTCAGTATAAACTCGTACCAAGATTTAGTGAAATAAAATAATATAGGTCCGAATGAAATCCATTTCCACAGACAAAAGTAAACAAAGCTCTTCCAATAAATAAATATAGTTTATAAAATAGATATGAGCTTAGATTAACCTGCATAAACCCTGTTATAACTTTTAAAAGACTGCTTATACACAAAAATAAAAAAATCAGTACAACGCTTCCATCTGGTGGCAAGAATATAGCAGGACAGGTTTCAGGAATAGCCCACATTACTGTACATTAGAGGATTTTATATCCAAGAATTTCCTTTTTTTTTTTAATAAATAAGGTTAAATTAAATAAGGTTAATTAAATGCATGTTATGATCACAATCTTGGTAGTCAATATGCAAAAACATTCATCACAGGATTAACGTACACACAACCATTCACACTAACACTCACACCTTTTGGAACCTAACGGGTGTGTCTTTGGACTATTGGAAGAAACCAGAGTACCCAGAGGAAACCCATGCAAGTACAGGGAGAACATGCACACTCCACACAGAAACACCTTTGCCGGACCAGGGACTCAAACCCAGGACCTTCTTGCTGTGATGTGGATGTGCTAACTGCTATGCCAATGTGCTGTCCTGCTAGAGTTAAATGATAAGTTCAAATAAACTTGTACTTCGATATTGTAAAAAATAAAGAAATTCCCATTTGAGGATTTGAAAATAATCTTTATATTACATTTTTTTTCAATAATACATTATTCAGTTTTACAAGTCATTAAAATCATGCAACTCCAATGTTTATATTTACAAAGTAACATCACACCCATAAATAAACTGTTAAACATTTATATTTAAAAAAGGACAGACATTGAAATATGTCCACCAGCATCAATAGGATTTTTCCCGATCTCTATTAATGGATCGTTTCATATATCAAAGATTTGTGAATTCACAGAATTCACATGTGTAAGAATTTGTGCACAATAAGAACCTGATCCTGTTTCACTCAAAACAGTAACAATCAATAAAACAGGAAATAAGAACATCCAGATATTTAACACAGTTAGTGTGTGTGTGTGTGTGTGTGTGTGTGTGTGTGTGTGTGTGTGTGTGTGTGTGTGTGTGTGTGTGTGTGTG
>JAOUQZ010000022.1:1300282-1333575 GCA_028564935.1 Neosilurus hyrtlii
ACGCCCGAGCTGGGAATCGAACCCAGGACCTTCTTGCTGTGAGGCGGACGTGCTAACCACTGCGCCACCGTGCCGCCTATGAAATTTATATAAAAAGCAAAAGGATAGAAATAAGAAAATATATAGAATAAAATAAAATGTACATCTGTGTGAATGGTTGTTTAAGTGTCGGCCCTGTGATGGTCTGGCAAGCTGTTCAGAGTGTACCCTACCTCCACCCAGAGCCGGCTGAGATAAGCTCCAGCCTCCCTGTGTCCCTAGTGGGTTCAGCAAATGAGTGACGGAGGTTTTTTGGGGGAAAAATAAAATAAGTTGTGCAAGTTTCTACTCATGGTCACTGACAACTTACCACCAGGTCTTCTTCCTCTTCTTCCTCATCTTCCTCCTCTTCCTCTTCTGGAGCTTCATCCTTATTTATGATGATTTTTAAAAATCATGATCACTGATTATTTAAATAGAATTACATTCCCAAAGAGGCCTTTAGGGTAAGAAGTTAATTACACAATTATTTAATGAATCTCAAACAGATCTCTACATCTTTTTTTGTGTTGGATGCATTTTAATTACATTGTGCAACATAAACTTAGTTTAAATAAATAAATAAATACTATCTAATTTCTATATCCTTTAATTATGTTACCCCCTCCCCCCCTTCCTGGTTATTAAATGTATTATTAAATTATGTATTAATTCATTAGAGCGAATTTTACTTTGAATTTTATTTTGAAGAAAAGGAAATGACATTCAATTGACTGGATTTAATGGATTCCTTCCTGCCTGTAACTCGGTTTTATATATTTAAGATTAATACATTAGATACATAAATAAAAGCAGAAAGTTCTACCTCCGGATCTCCCTGTGTGATCGTTTCTCTTTCCTGGACCATGATTAAAGTTTATAAAAGTTTCTTTTAAAGGCGAGAAATAACTTTTTAATCCAACACACACTCCCCAGGTGGAGGTCACACGAAGGAAGCTACTAGAAACACACCGGAAAAGGTTTGCTGTCATAATAAGAGTCCTGGCGTCCCATCATCCCAGCGGAAATATTTTATTAATTTAGTTCATGTTATTTATTAAAACAAACAAACAAAAAAAAACCCCAAACTTTTTATTTTATTTTAGAATTTTACATACATTAATGACGAACCTTTACAATAACGAATTCATGAAATATTTTAGTAAGTCACACATAGTACTACTAATTCTTTATATTATATTCACATATTTCTTATGTTTATTGTATTCAGATTTGCATAATCTATCCACAATCTGAAACAATCTTGTTTAAACTACTTATTGCTGTTGTTTATTTATGAGCTTGACATATTTTTCGAAATCACTAAAACTCTAAGAAACATGATGATGGGCCTTTGAGAAATGAAATGTCTCAGGTCAACATTCCATGCGTGACCAGAGATTTCCATGATTTTTAAAATTATCCTCGTGAAACATTGCTTCTAATACCAGGTGTTAAAAAATTCCCTATGTTCCCCAGACCCTATGTTCCCTGGTCCTTATTAAATGAAAGGATCTTCCATTGTATTGTTTACTTTATAGACGTATGCTACAACCACTGTATCCATCTTGTAAAAGAAGTGTGATAAAACAAAATCTAACACACTCATCAAAGTAACAATTTGTGGAATATTAGGGTTAGGGTTTGGGTTTGGGTTCCTGGGGCGCATAGTACTGGGCTACAAAGGCACCAGGGAACACAAACATGGACCCCTGACATTATTTTGATGACCTTTTTACACAGAATAAAATGAAAACAAACAACTTACCTGAATTTCATGTTTGTTTTTTTGCGGGGAGATGACGACTTATACATTATAATATCATATATTATTGTATAATATCATATAATATATTGCCACATTTTTTAAAAATGAATTTCCCATACCTTACATTGAAGAAAATATTTTTCAGAATCCACAAAACAGTAAAGCTATTAAAGCACACATTCTTTTTAAACTTCACAAGATTTTTACATAATTATTGTTTTTTTAATGTGTAAAATTCTTTTTTCTATTTTTTGTACTGTGACTGTGTAACGGTAAAATATGTTTGTTTGAATAAAATTTGGTGAGAAAAAACCCTAGAACCTAATAGATTTAAATAAACCATTTTGAAATGATTTGGGATTACTCCAGTATTACCATAAATAAAATAAAACTCATAAAATAATCACAGATGCTGTTGCGCCCAGTTTCTTACTTACTCCCAGGATGTACGTGCAGACTTTATTCAATTCAAATAGAATTGAAATATGTTCATGTACATATAAAATGTTCTGAATTAATTAAATATCTTTTTATTTTTAAGAAGCCCGAGTTCGAAGCGGAACTAATTAAATAATTCATTGTGAGTCTCGGACGCTTTTAGGAGTTACACACAAAATGGCGGCGTGCACGAGAACGAGGCTTTTAATAAACAAGTTTAAAGATTCGGTTTATTTTATCCAGCGACGAAATCGCGTTAAAACGAAATGGGTAAAGATTTAGATTATTTATTGTTGTTGAATTAAATCAAGTTAGATTGTTGAAGAATTTCGTTATTTGCTAAATAAAAAATAATAATAATAACAACAATAATTTTATTTAAATATAAAATGTATTATACTATTCAAAAGGTGCTTGATCTCAAATCAAGGCTTCATTAATACCTCCACCAAAAAAAAAAGAAAGAAAGAAAAAAAACACATAGGAAAATAAAATGCTAATAAAATGCGTTACCTGATAAATTTTACTTTAATATTGATGTTAACTGCTTGCTGAATATTAAACGTGTTCTGTGTCTCGTTATCACACTGTACAAGTTACCACACTGAAGATGATTCACTCGTAATGAAGTATATTTTTAATTGTCCATCAGGCGAGCACCAGAGCCAAAGTTCCAGCGACGAATCTGGCTCTACAGCATTTCGATGCCACCTATAAGAACTATTTTAAGGAGCTGTGGCCGTCCATCCGTATCGGGATGTTGTCAGAGCAGAAGTACGGTGCCTTGATGAACAACTTTGCCTCTAATGCAGATGTGATGTCGATGTTTGAGTCTCAGGGTTGTAGAGACTTCATCAGTGATTGTGAAAGGGGCAGGCACAAGATTTCACATCGAGCTGAACAAAACAATCATCCTTCTATAGAATCGGCTCACATTAGCTCGGATATAAAGTGTTTTGTCTTTCCAAGAGGGGACATAACTCGATTCAAGCCTTCCAGGTAGCAGAACATCAAACGACTGACTTTATTAGATCCACTTCACGCGATGATCATGTGATATTTCATGTGTCTTGTTTCCCTCAGACCAGACGATGCAGGCTTGCTGAGTTATTATCTCCTGGATGCTGCTTCTGTCCTGCCTGTGTTGGCGTTGGACATCCGACCGGGTCATGCTGTTTTAGACCTGTGCGCTGGGCCAGGAGGGAAGACACTTGCTATCCTGCAGACACAAGCTCTCCGTATGTAAAGATATTTACAGATCCTGTTTTCTTTAGTGTTTCTTTAATAAACTGAAATGTAAATCTCTGGTTTGAACGTTCTCACAGGGTTTTTGTGGGCCAATGACTTGTCCGGGTCTCGTACGGCCCGGTTACAGAGGATGCTCCAGAGCTACGTGCCCAAAGACCTGAGAGGTGAGGACAAGGTCCGTGTTACATCTATTGATGGTCGCAAGTGGAAGAATAAGGAAGACCTTGAATTTGACAGAGTGAGTAAGAGTGGTGTTTGAGGAAAACATAGAAAATATAAAATAAGATCATGGTTTTGATTGTGTGGATATGTTTTATTTGTTATTTCTTTTTTTAATGGTTGCACTCTGATGCTCTCTCTCTCTCTCACTCTCTCTCTCTCTCTCTCTCTCTCTCTCTCTCTCACTCTCTCTCTCTCTCATTCTCTCTCTCTCTCAGGTGCTGGTGGACGTCCCCTGTACTACAGACAGACATTCCCTAATAGTTGATGAGAACAACATCTTTAAAAGTTCCAGAACTAAAGAGAGACAGACACTTCCTTTACTTCAGATTCAACTCCTTTTGTGAGTTAATAATCCTCACTTTTTCCACTTATCTCCATGACTGTCCTGGTTTTGTTTACTGTGGAGTCGAGTGGCGTTTTCTCTGTGCTATGTCACCTATTCATTTGCTGAGCCACTTAGTACTGCTAGGGTCACGGGAAACTAGTGCCTATCTCTGCCAACTCTGTGTGAAGCTGTGGTACACACTGAACAGCTGTCAATCCATCGCAGTGCCAACACACACAATCATTCACGCTCACATTCACACCTAGGGGCGATTTGGAACAGCCAATTAGCCTACTGTGCATGTTTCTGGACTGTGGGAGGAAACCAGAGTACCCAGAGGAAACCCACGTAAGTACGGGGAGAACATGCAAACTCCACACAGGAATGTCCCGAGGTGGTAATAATCTGTAGGATATCACCTCAGCTGTAATGCATGATGTTGATGTCAGTTCAGCTGTAAGTTTGTGAGTAAAATGAGCGGCGACTGGTTCGAGACTGATGTGTCCTCGTGCTTGCTCTCAGGGCGGGGCTCCAGGTGACTCGTCCGGGCGGAGAGGTGCTCTACTCCACCTGTTCTCTGTCTCAGCTGCAGAACGAGTGTGTGGTGCAGCAGGCGGTCAGTCTTGCTCAGCAGGAGATGGGCATCACAGTACAGGTGCAGGACCTCAGCGGCTTCACTCGCCACTTCTCTGACACGTTCCACTTCGCCCCTCAGCCGGCACTCGGGGAACTCATCATACCACACCTCTGCGCAAACTTCGGCCCGATTTATTTGTGTAAACTGCTGCGTGTCAGCTGAAGTTGGCCCCAGAGTCGGGTTCATACAAAATCATGACTTCAGATGTGTGAAACTGAAAACTCGCTGCAACACCGCCCTCTGGTGGAGATATTAATTAATAATAATAAAAAGATATTAGTGTTTTGTATTAACTAAAGATCGTATTATTATTATTATTATTATTATTATTATTATCACTACTCTGCCACATAAGGTAAAAAAGAGTTCTTTTTATTACCACTCATACTCTTTATCTTCCTCTTCGATACACCCTGATATTCTCTCTGGATTATCACTTCTTCCTCCTCAACCATCCCCTTCATAACTCCTCTTCCTCTTTATTACAACCTATACTCCTCATTCATCATCTTCCTCTTCAACACTCCTCTTCCTCATGTCTGTTCATCACTTCTCTTCATCACCACTCATACTTTTTATCAACTTCCTCCTCCTCTTTAACACTCATCACCACTCATCTTCCTATACCTCTTTAGCACTCAGCACCACTAATCATCTTCGTTGTTTTATTTAACACTCTTCATCGCCACTCATCATCTTCCTCTTTAACACTCCTCTTCATCACCACTCCTCTTTACCATCTTTCTCTTCCTCTTTAACACTTATCTGCGATTCATCATACTATATAACAAATTACATCCTGGACATATTGCTTAGTCTAGTATGAGTAACACTCTTCCTTCATTAAATGATCCTTTTGCTGTGAGAGGCTTTAGGTTTTTTTGTTTTTTTTTAATTACCGTTACATCAGGATATCAAGTCTTGGAAAGTAAAATAATTTCCGCTATTTTAATAAACAAACTTAAAATAATCATGCATCATGATTCAGTCTGAAACAGTCATTTTAATTCATTCATTTTTTTTTTTTAAAAAAGTCTCTAAATTATGTGTAATTCTCTCTCCAGTCGGTAGATGGCGATATCAGGCAGTTTGCAGTTTCAACCTTTTTAAAAAGTGCTGTGTATATTTATATGTATATAAACTCTCAGATTTATAATAACAGTAAAGCGTTTTATTGCTTTTTATTGCTTGTATAAACTTTTTCCGACCTCACTAAATAATAAAACCCAAAGAAAATGAAATACACGTTAATTGTTTATTAATTAGATCTTTTGTTTGTGCATTTATACACAGACTGTGAGGAGTTTTCCAAGTTTACATATTACAAAATATTTTATAAATAATATTTATTATAATAATAATTATATAATGTATTAAAAATCATTTCCACATTATTGCAGTGAAAGAAAAGAAAAAAAAAACATGTTACTTATATAGGTGTATATAAGGATAGATAGAAAAATATTAGCATTTAATTTACATGCATTTATATATTTAAAAACACTATAACATGAATATGAAATAAAATCCATGAAAATCAACAGTTATTACAAGAACATTAGGATTTTATTCTTAGAGAGACCAGAGAGGATGCTAGAAGTCACGTGATGTTTATACGTTCAGACTCTGCGTGTGCGGGTTTCATGTCAACTTTCCAACCTGCACCCTGACGATTAACCTTTACCGATTAATTACTAATAAAAAAAACCTATTCAAACAAACAAACAACCAAAAGAATCGAATTATTTTCTCCTTTGTTTTTTATGACTTTTTTCCTCTAATTATTTTTAAATGTTTGCTTTGGTTCACGCTTCTCTCATTCATTTATTCATTCTTCATCCACGGGACGAATTTTCTCACATTTAATAATGATGGAATCTTTGTGTTGTTTGCATGACGTCACGTCTGTTTACTCGAGCCCCACGTGCGCGTTCACAGTATCGCACGCGCAGGAAAAATACTGTAGAGCAAATAGGCTTCATAAATAAAGAACTTCCCGTGTTTAAAACATACAGCAGTTAATTATAGATATAAATAAGAGGAATATTTGTTGTGATGAACCTTTAGACATTTAAAAATGTTCTCAGGTGGAGTTTGTTTTGTGTTTTGGAAGGAAATGAGCTGGGAGTGTTACTGAGGACCTCACAGAACCAACCACTGATCCATGCTTCTTATTTATGCAATAAAACCCATCATCCTTCATTGAGGGTATTCATTTTGTGTGAGAAATCGTCTCTTGTGTAATCGGATGCATTCATTCTGGAAACCTAATATTTGGAAAGCGAATGTGGTTCTGACCTGATAATATCTTCACCAGAAAATAAAAATCTACAACAAAGTTTGTGCAAAAATTAAACTGAAAGTGCCTAACACCTAGGACTCATACAGCCGGAATTAGTTGATGGCACATCATTTTCTTTTTGCCTTCTGGGGCCACCCGGCATTATCTCTTAAGCGTCCTCTGCCCTTTCGAACAGGAGGGCATGGCTTCCATTCCCAAAAAGTTTGGTCATATTGGAAATGGCCGTTGGCCGAACACCGGATCAGTTTTACAGCATTGTTTTTTTGCAACCAGCCACTACAACCGATTATCTCAATAATCTGCCGGAATGGCCTCAGTAATCCCGGCCATGGTTCTCATTCATCGGCCGGCTCGGTGTAACCCAGGCGTAAAACATTTTCGGTTTGCCTGATGTGTCTATAAAGGTGTAAATAGTGTTAACTTTGCTGCTTGTTCCTAGTTTGTTGTTGAATCACATGTTCAGTGCACCAACATGGCTCCATGAGGTCGTTCCCGTAGCTCAGAGAGGTTTGTTTTGCTTTCTACAAGCGTACAAGCTTCAATTTCCCTCTTCACTATGTCCGTTCATCCACCCCACCTTCCCCTCCTCCTTTCTGAACCTGCCTCCCATTTGACCCAATGTAGCATGAAAAGGTGTGCGCACTTTTAGGACGGCGCTGGTGAAGGCCATCGACTTCCCGCTGTCATTAAGCTGCTCGAAAACAGTGTTCCATCGGTGCGGCGATCGAGATTGGCCGCGCTGTCGTTTAGGTGCCGGGCTTCTGGCTGAACATTAAGGACGCAAGAGGATCCCAAAATGGGATGTTTCGCCTTCGTTTTCCCATTCGCCTTTGATTCCACAGATGAGTGCAGATAATTTTCTGTGCGATTGTGAGTGATTACTGTATTACCGCCGTAATATAGGGTTATTTGGGAATGCAAAGAGAATTAATGATACATAAAAAACTATTTTGTGCGTCGGCTGTGTCTCGTGGCCCCGCTATAGTTCTCCATGCCTGCATCTTGTGATTACCTAAACGTATTGTAAATATGTCTTTCCATATGGGCTTTTACATAAATTTACATTTTTTAACACTCAGGAAACAGGGATCATTAGGGACGAGTTATTTTCGCCTGTGATGCCCGAGTCGCATCGTACACCGCAAATGTATGTGTGTAAATCTTTTGTAACGACGAATTTTGATTATTTGATCGCACCTGGAGCCTCCATGACCTGCGAGTTAAGGTCAGATCATGTTTGGCGCACTGCAGGGATGCAGCGATACGATACTGAATATAACAATACGATACAACCGATATGATGCAATACTGAATATAACGATACGATTCTGAATGTAATGATGTGATACTGAATATCGATATGTCACCGACGCTGGCTTGAAATCAGACATTTGATGGAATTTATTTTTCTTTACTTTTCTTTCATTTTCTAAGACGCTTATTCCTACTAGGGTCGCGGAGATGCAGGAGGCTATCTCAGCCAACACTGTGTAAAGGCGCGGTATGCCCTGAATAGCTTGCCAGACCAGTGCAGGGCCAACACACACAACCATTCACACTTAGCCTAAATAGCCCATTGTGCATGTCTTTGGACTGTGGGAGGAAACCGTAGTACCCAAAGGAAAAGCACAGTGGGAACTCCACACAGAAACACCCACTGAGCCCGCGACTCAAACACAGGACCTCCTTGCTGTGAGGCCAAACGTGCCAACCGCTACATCACCATGCCGCCCTTCATCACACGTAACACTTCATATTGATTGACACTTCTTCTTCTTTTATGCCGAGTCAGGAAGCTCGGTTAGGATCATTATTTTCATGTTAAGCACATCATTAGCTAGAAGATAATAAGGACAAATGGAGCATCACACACACACACACACACACACACACACACACACAAAGTGCTTACAGCTGTACAGAGGTTGTTTGACTCTGAGCCAATTTACTCAAATAAAAACTCCCAAAATATTAAAAAAAGCCACATGATCTGAATTTATGTATCTCTGTAGTTTATTTCTATTTTTAAAAATACACTATCACTTTAAATTGTTACTTAGTAGGTGAATTTGTGACAGTTATGGTGTTATAAGAAAGTAACGGGGTGATGACATTCACTTCATGTGGTTACACATCGCATGTCAGCGCTCTTGTTCTATAGAATGCCAAAGTTTTCTAATTAAAACAGTATATGCTGACTACTTCTGTATTTGGAGGCGGGGCTACAAATGAGTTGGGGGTGTGATGTCACAAAATAGGCAGCAAACCTTTATAACAGCTTCGATATGCAAATTAAGCTGCAGAATCTGTATGGCTAGCTACTGTGATAGTTAACGTCGCTCATGTTGTGGGATGCAGTTAAATAAATAATAAAAATAAAGGATGTCATGTTATAAATCCTAAACTAAAAATACTTAATATTCTTAAAATACTTTTACGTGCAGGTTTTAGTTTTAGTATGTATAAGTTTGTAGTTAGACTTGAAGTGAATCTACAGATATCACATGCCAGAGTTTGTGTCGCTGTCGCACTATAATGTACACGGACACACTTCGGCACGTTCAAACAGATTTCTCAGACCGGAGAGGAACTTCTGCAGTCAGTGTTATATGAAGTAAACGACCAATTCAACACCGTAATAACAAACTGAAAGTATCTCTGTCATCGTGCCGTATAGGTGACAATCTTTAACCCACCCTGCTCATTCCAGATCTCAGCGAGTTCGCTTAACTACATCGAGCGAAGGCTTTAAGCCGTGAGAGTACATGCTGCATTCATCGAGAGGCCTGGCCTCCTTCCACTTACCCACAATGCCCTGTGCCCTTTTAAAAGCGTTGTGTAGCCCAGCATTGATACGTAATTATGTGTGACTGAAACAGCACCTTGGTGACAGGCGCTGGAGTGCTGCCGCTGCACCCCCCCTGGCCGAAAAAAAAGAGCTTCTCCTCGGCTTTAAGAGGATTAAGTGGGTTTGCGATAACAGAGGGATAAAAAGGGAAAAGAACTGAATTAGAAAAGGGTTGCTGGGACTAAAGAGGGCGACCTCTCGCAGTCGAGTTCAATCACCTGTTGTCACAACCCACAACCCCCCCACCCCCACACCGCTCACTTTCTGTCGGGTTCATTTGTTCATTCTGCTGTGTGGCTATTTATCAGGAATGCTAATGCTTCCAATCCGGACCTCCGCAACGTCTTCAAGAGTAAAAACATATTATTCTGAAAGTAACTGGAAAATTTTCTAATAAATTTCATCAGATGGCTTCTACCACTGCGTTGTTTGATTTCCTAACAGTAGTACAGATGTTTTTGTTTATATTCTATAGTAAGTACTTGTTCATGATGGATGCTCAGCATAAATAATTAGTATTTGATGATATGGTGGCGTTTTCTTTTCAGAGAGGCTTATTTAACGTGTAATGAAGGAGTCTCCAGTTTCAGTGCTGGAGGTTACAGTTAGAGGTGATGATAATAGTAGGAAAAGTACATATAAGAACAGTATCGAAGGTAAATGTTTAAATTACGATCATTTGAAGTAATCTTGACCACTGCTTAGCTACAGTGCTGCTTGAAAGTTTGTAACCCCTTTAAAAAATCTTAAAAACAGATAAAGAGAACCAGGTTAAATAAATGAGACCAAAATTACAGTTGGTCATTTATTTATTAAGGGAAATGATCCTAAAGCACCGATGTAAAATATAATAATTGAATATTAGGAGTGCTTTCGGAGGATATTGAATATCATAATACATCCCTGGTCCGTGTCTAAATGATGGTCAGTATTTTGATTTTGTTGTTGACCGTAGAAGCTAATTCCTGTGCCCATGTTGGCGTCCGGGAGCGTCAGGGCCTCCATGTCGGTTTCCATGAGGACTTTGATGTGTATCTGGGCAATGTGCTATTAGAAGGATTTAGCCAAGTTCACAGGCTGGAGAGTACGCGACGAAATTGCAATGCCAGCAGGCTAAGAGAATGCTGAGAACAGGATTAGGATCATATTCTGGCAGTGCCTGTCACTTCTTCAATGGACCGGGGTTCCTTACACTGGCAGCTTTCATTCTCCATGCACCTAAAACCTTTAGCAGCTCCCGAAAAAAAGGGGAGTAAGTGAAAGGGAGGGAGTGATTGAATGGTACACTGTGATTTTTGTGCTGGGCATGCTCGAGGGCCTCTGTGAGTGTGTGTCTGTGTGTGTGTTTTGGAGGGGTGAATGATAAAATAGAGACCTGGGAGTCCCCACTTGTCAGACAATCACGCAAAGATAATTGTTCATTAATTAACAGATTTTCTGGGTGTGCGTTTTTATTGTCATATTAGGGTGTGTGTGTGTGTGTGTATGTTTGTGTGTGTGTGTGTGTGTGTGTGTGTGTGTGTGTGGTCATGTTCTTATATCCTGTTGAGCAACACAATTCCCCACAAAGATAAGATCATCAGGACTTTGTGGGAACTTTTATAAATAATTTTTTTTTATTTACAGTAAAGTAAAAGAGACATTTACATAGTGGTTAGCTCATCCTCCTCACAACAAGGGTTTGATTCCCAGGCTTGGGGCATTTCTGTGTGGAGTTTGCATGTTCTCCCCGTGCTTGCATGGGTTTTCTCCGGGTACTCCGGTTTCGTCCCACAGTCTAAATTCATGAACATTAGGCTAATTGGATGTTCCAGATTGCCCCTAGGTTTGAGTGTGGGTGTGAATGGTTGATTGTGATGGCCTTGAGATGGACTGAAGAGCCCATCTCAGCCCAGAGTTGGCTGAGATGGGCTCCAGCCTCCCTGCCACCCCAGTAGAATTAAGTGGTCTGGAAAATCAATGAATGAGTAATATCATATTTCCATATTTTCTGGTCATATACCAAGATAAGGTTTATAAGTAGCCTACTGAACTGTGTTTTTTTTTTTTCTGAACACAGCAACGGTAACAAGACAGCACTGACCTTGACCTTTATTACAATACTACACTCTATAACAAACACCTCCAGGCATCGCGTGTGTTCTGGAGTGTTTATCTGTGCAGCCGGTGCTGTTCGAGCATGTACGTGAGAGGACCCGAGCCTGAAATTGTATGAATATTTAGCACCTTTTGTCATATGGATGATGACATTTTGCTTCTTTGCAAAGTGACTGAATATTTTACATCCTGTTTAAATCTGCTGTATTTAAAGCGACGGTTAGAGACCGTGGCAAGGGCGTCGCGGAAGCTGCATCAAGCCTCTAATAAAATACACACCGAAGGGAGAGCCTCTTTATGGGGAGCAAAGGACTTATGCATTTTGACAAACCATGCTGTTTAAGATATAATAGCAGCATAATCACAGCCCCAGGCCGCCATTCTTCAGCATAATGGCCCGCTTATTCATCGGGGGTTGGCTTATGTCCCCAAATGGTTTTATATCATGAGATTACCTAGTGCCCTCCTATTCTCCTCCAGCACTGTCTTTCTCTTGTTCTCAAATGCACTTCGCTTCCTCTTCTTACATTATACATTATATAATGCTGTAGAAATTATCTGATTTGCAAACGTAAGCTTCTGGAACAAGTGTACATACAGTTATAATTATACCGTATAAGCAAGCTGAAACTCAGTTCTATGTTTTTATGCATATTTAAAAGCTGAATGGTTTAAACAGGTTATATTTTAATCATGTAGAATAAATAACAACTAACTAAATACTTCAGAAATCACTTTATGTGCCACAAGCTAGTTTTTCCTAGTTAGCAAGCAATTTGCAGATTCATATGCTAACAAGACTTTCATTTTTCTCATTGATCAATACTTTCTCATTGTATTGGTCCTGAAAATTATTTAGATTAGAAATGATCTTTTCATGTTTATAAACAGATGTAGGTTTAGCACAAATAACAGCAACAACAACAACAATCTGTGTTTGCTAACTAGCATGAATCCTGATCATTGTCTTGCTAAGTAGCAACCTAATATCAATAGTAACATTGGTCAAGGACATTAATAAACTTACTTTAACATAGTGTGAACATTATAAATAAGTGCAGCTCAATGGTGAGCTCATTGTTAGCAAAAAACAAAAAAAGCTAAACAATGTGTAGCATACTAATCAAGAAGTAGATTTTCATCAGGTTTTACACCTACAGCTTACATGTTGTCTAGCTAGCTAACAAGAATGCTGATTGTATTGTTATACTTCCATATAATAATTAATATATTGCTTGAAAAATAGTCTCAGGTACAGTGTAATGCTAAATTGTAAAAAGAAAAGAAAAAAAAGGTAATATTTTTAAAAGAAATACTGACAAATTAAAAAATTACAGCCAAATTAAAACTTCATCGAGGTAATTTTAGGATTCATTCAATATTCTCCTATATTGATCTTTCAAAAATAGTAGCAGACTTTATTTCTATGTATATTTCTATATTCTACTTACAGGCTACAAAATAAAATTCATGCTATCATATAAGCTAACACCAATCAATGTGTTCCTTTTTAACACTTATTGTGAAATTCGCTGCCTTCTTTTCTGTTACTTTGTTGTGTTACTGATCTTCTGTAGCTAGTTATTTATTGGTAAGTTAATGCTAGTTTTGCAAGTTAGCCTGCTTGTTAGCAAACAGAAAGAAGTGCTAGGAAGTATGACTAATAATGTTCAAATGTAGATAAAAGGAGATTTATTGGATAAATATAGTTAGTATAAGTTGGTGATGCTGCATCATGCTGTCAAAATTAGTAACTTTTTAAGATTCCTTTAGCCTCGTTTATTAAAAAATTCTTAGTCACAAACTAAGCGCTTCTTGAGCAGACATTAGTGGCTGTGTAGCTGTTTTATTTTATTCTTTTATTAGTGTCTTAAGAATTTTTTTAATAGAATTCATATAATATTTTATTAATATGAGCAGGACAGACGAACGAATAGTGAAATATGTCTGAGATCATAGCGACTTCTAGTGATTGCTAGCAAAAACGACTTGCTAAGTTTTTCAAAAATATTTCTAAATTTTTAAAGAACATCACTTCAGCTTTAATTTAGCAAATTATTTAAACAACATAAAAAAATTAACATGAAACCTCACTTGTTTTAATATCATCAAGCAATGTTTTATTGACAATTTATTTAACAGGTTCTCACGCCTACAGTTGCAACCGAGAAAAAACGTGTAACGTATATATATATATATTTGTTCTTACCCGGCACCAGTGTACACTACGAGGTCACCACTTAACTGTGATGAAAACACTGCGAGTGAGTAAAACTTTATGAGCACAGCAACAATGAAAACCAAGTGGAGGAGTTACATAGATAGATAGATAGATAGATAGATAGATAGATAAACAGACAGATTAGACAGATAGGTAGATATACAACCAGACTGTTAAAGGTTAAATATCTGACGCAGGATTAGCATCCACCTCGTACAAATCTCAACAACGGACAGCTACGAGAATCATCACAGGAGGCGGGACGTGTCCTTCTCGACCTAAAACGTAAAACTTTTTACATTTTGTCTTATCAGTAAACATTTATAGATAAAAGATTTTGTGTAATTTACAGAGCAAAACTTTAGTGTACATACACGGCGTAAAGGAGGAGGAAGTGCTTTCCATATGGACTTCCTATGTGCGGAAGTTCTTGGTGAATTCTTCTTTTTTTTCCTATTTTTTTTCCTCAAAAGAGAAAAAAGAAACATAAGAAATTCTGTGATATTAAATGATAACGCTTTAGCACAGCAGCGGGAAAAAGAAAAAGGAAATCAAGTGGTGTTTTGATAAATTATTTTTACATCCATAGTCTCAGCTAATCGCACCGCATCCCTAACGTGCACTGGAAAAAAAATTGTGTTGCAGTTCTTTTCCCCTCGGAGCTTTAGATAGAGTACGTATAAAGCAATCTGAAATTAAATGCATGGACTGTAATTGCATTCCTTCCTCAGCCCAAGGCTAAAGGTAATTAAAAGCTTTGCATATGTAGGCGGCGATATTATAATTGTGTAATTATCCGCCTATTTGCAGTTTTATGCGCTGGCCATAAACCAGGTGAATTATTCAGGTTTAATTAAACAATCTGCTGTTACAAGGCAGGGATTTACACGTTATGTACGGAATTATGTAACGTTTAATTTGAGCACTTGACTAATTGAATTAGAATGGTCCCAGTCCAGGAAGGGGAAGGAAGATTTACTAATGAAAAGAAAGTGCTTGAAATAAACAGGTTTACGGTAATGGAAACGGAACATTTTTATTATTATTGTTATTTTTAAAGTACCATTAGCATAATTTTTTTCCTGCAAGTTTGTAACCTTCACAATGACTGATTGTTTTTTCCATAACACAGTCAGAGAAATTTAATTTAAAAAAAAGGGAAACAATGTGTCTTAAAATTTCGCTATTAGCCTTAAGTCGTTCTTTGCTCATTTCTAAAACAACTACAAACAAATGTGTGTATAATTCCATTCATAAAACATCCTCTATACTGTTACGTATTTTTTTATCAGGCTTTATTTAAAGGGGTGTGTCTTATACTAGGCAAGGTGCAACTTCTATTCCAGGAAATACGGTATTTGCGTATTTCTTCATCCAAAAAAGTGGCAGCATTTTTTTTTTCTCAAAAACTCAAGATACAAAAATACTCAAGCGGCGACAGTGCAGGGAAATTAAAGTTGCGTACAATGAAAGGAATTTCTTTACATGGATTCTGTGAAGTGTCTTTGCGGATCTAGGCGAAAGCTACGAAGAATTCGTTCAGACGAGGATATCCGAGCATGTTTTATCGCAGTTTGTATTTAATTGGGCATGGTGTCGAGGCCAAGTGAGGCCGCGTGTTGCTTGGCGCGTAACCTCAGGTTCTCGATACTGCTTGTCTTGCTGTTGTGCCCGGGCAGTGCGGCAGAAGCCTGGAGAAGAGGACCGCTCCACACCTGCTGTGCATGCTGAGACAGCGACTGGTAGTATGACTGGCAGGGTAGTGATCCCAGCGGTGCTGGGACGCTCATGTTCATGCCCAGGTAGGGCAAAGAGGATGGGGCGGCCATGTCAAACGACGGGTAGTGCACCAAGCTGTTAGTCGCGGCCATGTGCTGGCGGAACTGCTCCTGTAGACGGAAGAGGCTTAGTGGTGATGATGAGTATGAATGGCTCTGAGAAATGCCTCCAGACACACCATTAGCCCCGGACGCGATTGCTGGCGAGCCGAGGGGAGAATCTGAAAGGAAAAACATGGAGACTGAGTGTTAGATAAGGGGTGGGTTATATGGAAGTGGCAACAAATTTGAGTCTTTGTTACAGAGAAATGGGAAACACAAAAGGTAAATACGCTTCGGTTTGTCAGTCAATAGCAAACGAGTGGGCGGGACTTTTGTCAGCCTGTTTTCTTGAAGCGCATTTA
The DNA here is from genome assembly GCA_028564935.1 of Neosilurus hyrtlii. Taxonomy (NCBI): domain Eukaryota; kingdom Metazoa; phylum Chordata; class Actinopteri; order Siluriformes; family Plotosidae; genus Neosilurus; species Neosilurus hyrtlii. The sequence goes on from JAOUQZ010000022.1 coordinate 1,316,589, forward strand.
TACTTCCTGTCGACCAAATGTGTTAAATATTTTGATTTAGTTCTTCTTTTTATCAACACAAATTTTATTGTCAGCATCATAGCATCTCTGGAAGGACATATTTACTGTTTCTGAGTCTCTTTACACAGAACTTTAATATGATCTCAGCTATAATTAGCATACTATATATACAGCTACATGGTGGTGTAGTGGTTAGCACATCCGCTTCAAAGCAAGAAGGTGCTGGGTTTAAGTCCAGGGCTCGGCGAGGGTGTGTCGATGTGGTGTTTGCATGTTCTCCCAGTGCTTGCTTGGATTTCTTCCGGGTACACCGGTTTCCTCCCATAGTCCATAGTCCATGCATATTAGGCTAACTGGTTGTTCCAGATTGCCTTTAGTAAAGTGTTTGTAAGTGTGATTGTGAATGGTTGTGTGTGTTTGCCCTGTGATGGTCTGGCGAGATGTTCAGGGTGTACGCTAACTTCAACCAGAGTTGGCTGAAGTAGGCACTAGTTTCACCTTGACCCTGGTAATATTAACCGGTTTGGTGAATGAATGAATGAATATTAATATCAATAACAATGATAAAGGTTTTAATTGCTTATAAGAGAGAAATTAAATATATGTTAAATACCAAAATTATAGGAATATTTTAGATCACAGCTACTGATAATCTTCAACTATTTCCATGGTAACCATAATAAATAATGCTTTAATACCAGGCTTAGCTTTACTCTGGGCCGCCATAGTAAATCTAACGATGTTGTAACTAATAAGTTATAACAACATCAGCACAGGGAAAAGTTTTTCAGCTGAAAAACATTAAGTGGTATCATGATATTAATCCGTGACCACAGTGTATATGTTGCCTCTACGTGTCTAACTCTGAGTAAAAAAAAGACAAGAAGAAAAGTGATGTATGATGAAAACGAATCCCTAATGAGATGCAGATGAGTTTCATTTACACTTAAAATTCTGCACTCGTCCATGACAGTCATCACAGCGTCTATTACAGTGTTGTATAAGATGTATTACTTTATTATAAAATCATATTTTGGTTAGACATGCAGCTCTTTACCCGGTTTGGGACTGAGACGTTTACAGGGAGGAGTAAGACTTCCAGATTTGTCCACCTTTACTTCGTCCGGGTGAATCTTTAACTCTTCTTCCCTGTCGGTTGCGTTGTCCTCCGTGGCCGATTCGCTCCCAGACTGCTCTGCCGATGTAACGTTTAACTCCACGCTCAGCTCTGATGGCCCCTCAGGCTCGATGGAGGAGGAAGAGGATGTGGACGAAGGAGGAAGTGGGTTCTCCAGGGTTACACCGGTGGGAGGATCGCTCTTATCGTTTGCACCTAGCGTTCCTTCGGGCGAAGCGTCCTTCTGCTTCTGGAGCTGCTCCTTCTGCAAGCTGCGCTGCTTCTTACGAAACTTTGCCCGCCGGTTCTTGAACCAGACCTGATTTTTAAAGTAAACAGAGATAGGGTTTAGGTATCGTGTGTTTCTTGTATCCGAGAACACCATATTGATGTGTTTGAATGGCATTTCACCTGGACTCGTGCCTCAGGCAGGTTGGTGCACATGGCTAATCGTTCACGCATCACCACGTCTGGGTAGTGCGTTTTCTGAAATGTTTTCTCCAGAGCCTCAAGCTGCTGCGCGGTGAAGGCTGTGCGACTCCGACGCTGCTTACGATGCTGAGAGCCGTAACGAGCCTCGAGTATAATGTCTTGAAATGCACAGCCGTTTTTTAAAGAGAGAAAAAGGGAAGATGTTTAATCAGCTGAATGTGACGCTCTGTACGCAGGGTTCTTCTGCACGAATGAGACTCAGTCCCATGCTAGCACCTGAAGCTCTTTATTTCTTTACTGTGCTGTCTATTTAGAATGTTTTTTTTTGAATAAAGGCAAATAAAGCAAGTAATCAAACAGTATTAATTAAAAACTCATCACATTTGGACATGTGACCTCATTAGTTCCTAATTAATTCTTTATTAGGCTTCAGGTTGGATGTTAACATGCAGAACTGTAACTTGAACACAACATGACTAGCATATAGCATGACTGTAGGTACAGATGTTAATATCCAGATGTTGTTGTGTCACAGTCAGCCTCTCACTCACCAGCCAGTCTTTCAGCGAGCGTGAGCGCGTGCACGGATGGCCGGTAGTCGGGCGCATGCTGGGCCTGTTGAGCCGCCTGCTGATGGAGGTTGTACATGGCACTCAGCGAGTTCATGGCGTGGAGGGAATACCCATTCACGCCGTAGTGCTGCATGACGTGTGGTGTCTGCACACAACATGGCAAATATCTTAAAGTCTTAATGCAAAGGATTTCTAGCATTTTCTTTAACCATCGCACTGACCACTATAAAGAGTTATTTTAATATTTTAGGAGATGAGACATCAGGAGAATCATGTTTAATCATTTTCCCCCTGCAGAATTTTTGACAGTTATCTTAGCTTGTATGTGATATTTTGCAACACAACATTAGCAGCTTGATTTGTATTTTAATTAAATGTTTAATGCCCCTTAATTGAAGTAATCAGTCAAATAGCCTTAGAACATGTGTAGAACATTGTAATAACTGTATAATAACAATAATTATCCACAGAGCGACATTTTAAACACACACACACAAAAAATCACATAACACCTTCGTAAATAATGCACAAGCGACGTCTCTGAACAATGCGCTCATAATGCTATGTGTGTGTGTGTGTGTGTGTGTGTGTGTGTGTGTGTGTGTGAGACGAGATGAGTAGAATCACTGCTCTCCCACTCAACCTGAGTGGCATTAACACCGTTGTCTCAGTGAGGACGTGTTATGATTTCCCACCATTTCATAGGAATTAAAAACATGGAATTAATAATAATAATAATTATAAATAAAACTGTAATTATAATCATCCATTCAGAATCTTGTCAGAGAGATGAGTGAATAACGAGCAACGTCATCAACATATCAGGCTAATTAATGACTTAATGGATTAATTAATGCACCGGTCTCATCAGTGCTTTAATTAATGAGTCAGTTTAATGTCGTAAGCAGCATGAATATTAGAATTTCATTTGCTTTGCAAAGCATTTTGGGAAGTGGGAAGAGGGGTTTGTTCATTAATATCACATTACGCCTTGTTCCGGTTCATTAGTCACGTAAAAGAACCTAATTGCTGCAATTAGCACTTGTTTACTTAATGGAATGTGACTTCATGATTTCAGCTAAACTGCTGTAACTAATCGCACAGTTTCAGGTTTTCTAAGATTTAGCTTATAATAATAATAATAATAATGAAAAAATAATAAATTAGGTTTTTATTTAAAATATCTATAGTTTATTAAAATTAATAATATTTAATTTATGTAATTTATTTTTTTACTTTTAATAATATTGGGTTTTTAAATTAAGTAAATAATAGGTCATGTAGTTTATTTAATATTACATTTTTTAAAATGTATACAAATAAATTAAAAAATTCTTTAAATTATACTCATTCATTCATTCACCTTTTTCTGCTTGTTCCAGGGTTGGGTCATGGGGGCGGTAGCCTAAGCAATGAGGTGCAAATGTCCCTCTCCCCAGCCACTTCCTCCAGCCCTTCCGGGGGGACGCCAAGGCGTTCCCAGGCCAGCCGAGAGACATAGTCCCGCTAGCGTGTTCTGGGTCGACCCTGAGGTCTCTTCCCAGTTGGACATGCCCGAAACACCACACTAGGGTGGCATTCAGGAGGCATTCTAATCAGATGTTCCTACCCTGACCTATGGTCATGAGCTTTGGGTAGTGTCCGAAACAACAAGACTGCGAATACAAGCGGCTGAAATGAGCTTCCTTTGCAGGGTGGCAGGGCTCTCCCTTAGAGATAGAGTGAGAAGTTGTCATCCGGGAGGAGCTTGAAGTAGAACCGCTGTACCTCCACATTGAGAAGAGCCAGTTGAGGTGGGCATCTGATAAATAATCCTGTCAAACTTTTTTAAACTGGGATGAGAGAAATGTCCTTTATTTTTTTTAATAGTGGATATAATTTATTTAAAATGCCTATTATTATTATTATTATTATTATTATTGTTGTTGTTGTTGTTGTTATATAACATTTAAGGCACAAATTCATTGAAGTTAATAATAAATAAATATAGATAAGATAAAAAATTAGTAATAAAATAAAAATCTTTTTTGCAGTAATTCTTCAGTGGAGAATTATAAATGTTTTGTGATTTTAATAAACTAGGAAAACTAAAAAATTATAAATGATAAACATATCTTTTTATGATTATATGAATGTGCGATGAGGAAATAAATAAAACAATCTGAAGGATCCAGAACAGAAATCTGATGATCCATGTTGCATCTCTATGAATTATGTCCCTAAAATAAACCTGTGCTGGAGTCTGGAGTCAGTGGAGATATTTTCTCTCTTAAAAGGCTTTTGAGCAAAAGATAGATAAATAGAGAGAGAGAGAGGGAGAGAGAGAGTGAGAGAGAGAGAGAGAGAGAGAGAGAGAGAAGTTTGTGACCCCCTCTGCTCTAATGTGTGTGATTTCCACCATCCTGCCAGGTTTAAGATGAAACCCTGGAGGAACGATTAGATATGTATTAGATCTGTATTAGATATGTATTAGCATGCAGGCGCAGGACAGAGTGGCGTATCTCACGGCGTTCTGCGTTATTCAGGAGGAAAATGTAAATCTCCAGCAGCTGGTGTTAAGAGTCACGAGTTGCTACTTTGCCCCCAGACACTTAACATGGCGAGGTGCAGATTTAGGTGACTTTCCCTTGCTAATGCACACAGATGTATTTCAGAGTTGGTTATCAGATTAAAAATAACACAGAGTGGCCCCGGTGCTGACTCCTCGAGGCATCTGATTCATCAGGAAGCTGACAATGAGGGCAGAAATGTTCATAATCAGAGTCATATTAATTTAATACAAATCATTTTAATTGATGATAAATCATCCTTTTCTGTAAAGTTTTTAAATACAAAGTAGAATTCAGCCCTGCGATGGCCTGGCACGCTGTCCAGGGTGTACTCTGCTCTTGCTCAGAGTCGGCTGAGATGGGTGCCAGCCTCCCCGGGACCCTAATTAGGATTAAGCGGTTCAGAAAATGAATGGATGATGAAGAAGAATTTAGCAGCACGGATGATGGTCAGGGAATTGAGCATGGTTCGGGGTTTGAACTCATAACCTGCTGGTCATTAGGAGAAGATTTTTCCTGCTGTCTATTATCATATAATAAAGAACAAACTATGCTAAATATAATAGTAAATATATTATATTATAACAATCATCATCATAATGATAATAATAATAATGATGATGATGATAATAATAATAATAATAATAATAAACTCCTAAATTTAGTAGGTTAATTCTTTTTGTTAATATTTATTATTTTTTTTCTATTTTTCATGAACAAAGAAAGAGAAAAATGTTTTTTGGATTCTAATTTGTGTAATTCAAAAATTATTAATGCACAACCATTTTACAATTTTTTTCTTTTAATTGTGCTTCTTTTCTTACTCCAATATCACACCCATTTTTAACCTGAACACAATATAAAAAACTGTGCTATTTAATCTAAAACAAAACAGGGAATATATGATGACCTCTCCCTGTGTTTTTGTTTAAAGTTATTCTATTTATTTTCATTTTTATTGTATATAAGTAATTTCTTCAATTATCAAATAAATAGTATATAGATATTTTTTTACTCCAGGGTCAAAAAGCGTCGTCCTGCTCCAAGTAGTTTTAAATATTCCCTGAGGTTTAATGTGGATTTTTTTGTTTGTTTGTTTGTTTAATTTTTTATTAGTTTAATTTTTGCAGTACTTTAAGTCAGAACTTTTAATTAGGTGCTTTATTTACACAGTTGTCTAATCCAACATGTTGTGATTAAATGTGTGATTAAAACAGAGAATCATGAAGCTTCCATCAACCTTATTATCATTAAAATAAAATACTAATAAAATTTTACTAATAGACATCTGTTCATCATAATCATCGTTATTATTTTTATCATAATAATATTAATTATTATAATAACAACAACAATAATAATAATAATAATTATTATTATTGCACAATAATATTACAAGAATTAATAAGTTAAACATTCTGCACATGAATGCACACACACACACACACACACACACACACGCAAGCACGTGCGTGCGCGCGCAGACCCACAGCGTCGCTTATACACGCCTCTTTGCGTGGGTGGGAAACACATTAAGTGCATTAAGTAGACATTTTGGCTATTAAATATTATTAAACAGACATTAGGCGGTGTTTTTGAACGCGCCCACCCTCCCTGTGCAGCCTATTAAGTGCGCTTGATCAGGGGGCCAGGTGGGAATTGGTTTAATTCTCTCGGACAGAAGGTGCATTGCTAAACATTTACTTTTCTCCCTGCAGTGTTTTTTTGGAAGTGAATGGACCCGCTTTCCCCGCGCGCCTTTTATCCTGCGGCGGCGTTTTGGCTGAGATGGATGGATGGAGGGATGCGGGGATGGAGGGATGAGTGGGAGGAGGAATGGAGTTATGGGGGGGGGGTCACTTTTCAACTCCTCCGCGGCTATAAAATATGCACACTGATCCCCATTTGGCTTCCTCCGTCCTTAATGGAAGTGCAAATAGGTTTCGACTGTGGAGGCCTTCATCTATCATCAGCACTGACACGGACGGACACACACACACACACACACACTTAAAAAAAATTTTTTTTTTTTTTTTTTAGCCAATTCATCAAAAAGTGTACATTTGATCCTTTCATGCAGCATCCTTTATTTATTTCCAACAAATGTATCATTTATTTATTATTATAAAATATTTTCACCTTCATTACAACTTTTTCCTCCCACTTCGTAAAATTCTCTGTATTTCACTCTTCTCTGTACAACTCTTAAAACCTTCCAATCAACCCACACTTGTTCGACATTCAAGATTAAAGAGTAATATAATAATATAAGAACATAATAATTACATGTTAATACACTCACAGAAATAAAGGTACTATGGTGTACTTTTCTTCTTTCCATCGTGGTACCATCAGGGGTGTATTTGTTGTACCTTTAATTCCTACCTTTGACCTTTATTTAAATAAAGCAAAATACACAATTGTGCATCATTAAAGCTTTAATCACTTAAAGTCAGAACATCATACACCTTCACAGGGTACTGCAGGTACCAAGCACACAGAACCCATGATGGTACCGCTCCAGAGAAATTTCTATTTCTGAGAGTGTAACTCAAATTCCATATTATCTGTAGTGTGTAGCCTGATAATAACCATGTTATGAACAGTTATTTTTATTATGCATAAAGTTTGTATGACTCTTTCTTTATCTCTCAGTAACCATAAAGTTAAGACAACTAGGAGAAAAAAGAAATGAAGAGCAGTTTTATTTCTCTAATAATTTAAAGTTAATAAATAAGAGTGAAATATTTGAACTTATTAATAAGATTTATAATTTTTGTGTCTCCTAAATAATGTGATGAATTAAGAACACATTTAAAACATTTATTTCAGCAATTATAAGCAATTATGGATTGCCAAAGTGGGAATCTGTGGGTCTTTAACACAGCTAAGACAGTCTCTTTTCCTTTTTATGGCTTCAGGCTAAATGCTAGGCCTATTTAGCACAAAGCCCAGCTTATATTAATAGCGTGTTTCACAGCCATTGTTGTTCTATTCCTCCGCCACTTCTTGCTGGAGGCTGTGTGTGTGTGTGTGTGTGTTTGAGTGTGTGTGCATGCACTCGGGGGGGGGCAGCAGCACTCCACAGTTGCATTATTAAAACATCATTATGTAAATTGGTGTGTACAGTCTCAGCCTTTGATCAGACAACATTAGAAAACACACACACACACACACACACACACACACACACACACACACTGTCCATGTTGTGAAGGGCCTCCAGCAAAGCTTCTGTCTTTTCACTGACAGATATTTATTTTGTCAATCATAATTTCTTTAGTGCAGCTGTTAAAAGATCTCAGAACAGAGATGACAAGGAGGGGGGGCGGTAAACTTTATAAGATGTTCTGAGATTTTTTAGTAATTTATTTATTTTTGTGATTGATTTGAATATGAAGAGAAAATATAACATTCTCCAACATTGAGCATCTAAATTTTGAGATTTAATGTGTGATAATTTTGGAAATTTTATCCAACCAGATGCAAAAATATAATTTATATTTAATCCTATATTACACTGGAATATTGCTTTCTGGCTTTCTGGTGTTATTTCTATTTTGAGTAATTAGAAGAGCATAATTTAAATAGATGTGTGCTATAGTTGCATATATTAAATATATTGTGCATATGTTTATATGCTTGTTTGTATGTTTAATAAAATATCTATGCTATTATAGCTATTATACTATAGCTATTAAACTATATACTATTTTAAATTAAATTATAATTTAACCCCAATAGTGTGCTATGTGTAATATACAGCATCCAAAAATACAGGCACTGCAAACACTGGGCCACAGATAGCATCTCCTCCTTAACCAAACTAAGCATCTTCTATTTATTCTTTATTTATTATAAATCGTTTAACCTCTGCTAGTCAGGAATAGAACACTCTAGTACTGACAGAAGTATCACGATTTATGTGTTGGAATAAAATAAAAGATTTTTTAAAGGTTCTGAATCAACTGAACATCCAAACATACATTTGGAACTGGGCTCTATAAGGTATAATATAGTTTAAAAAACTTTAAAAACAAGGAAAGTTACTTAGACTCTATGTACACATGAATAAAGAGTTATAATATAGTTTTTAAATAGTCATTTGGCTTTAATAAATAACATTTCACCAGCTCTGAGAGTTTGTAAAGCTCAGTTATCGACTCACTGTGTCTCATTCTCTGTAACTTCAAAAAATATCATCAACTTTGCCTTCTGTCAAATTGATGCACAAATGATTAATTTTAGGCTGTAATTCAATCAGTAGTTTCTCAATATATCACAATATTTATTGGAATTATTTGCGTGCACACACGCACACACACACACACACACACACACACACACACACACACACCTTACCGGTTAAATCTAAATCAGGTCTGGTTGACCTAAAACTTTTAAATAATTAGAATTCTTATTTATAATTGTGTGTGTGTGTGTGTATGTGTGTGTGTGTGTGTGTGTGTGTGTGTGTGTGTGTGTGTGTGTTTTAATAGGATTAAAAAGATTTGAAGGTTTCAGGTTTTTATTTATTTTATCTAAATTCTTTTGAATGAAGAACCTTAACTCCAGTCTTAATCTTCATCTTAAACCAAATTCTTAAAACGTTCTAATCTTTCTAAAGTGTTAAACACTTCTTCCAGATGCTAAGATGTCACTCATAACTCGCCATTTATATTGTGTTTTAGAGAGAGAGAGAGAGAAAGAGAGAGAGAGAGAGAGAGAGAGAGAGAGAGAGTCCAACTTTCTCGACTGAGGTTATGATCGGCACGTGCGTATTAACACAACAAAAAAAGTGTAGAAGATGCACAGTGTAGTCTATAATACCCATCAGAATGCATGCACTGGATTCAGGATGGGAGATCTTTCATATGAAATGCAGAAAATGGAGAGTTGCAGTGCTGATGCTTACCTCGGTGTCTCTCAGCCGAGAAACCAAACCGCGCAAAGTATCCTGGAACCTCAACAATTCAAACCTCTGCTACTAATATTTTCTTTTGCACCTGTTGACTTCCTTCAGTCTCTGTATTCTTTCTCAGTCCATCCAAAGTGTCTCTCTCACTGTGTGTGTGTGTGTGTGTTTCTCTCAGTCTCGTGCTCCTGCAGACGCGCGGCGGTGCCATCTATGAGCTCCAGGTTCAGGGGAGGGATTATAAAGAGCGCAGGCTGAGATCAACTCGGATTTCTATTGGTGCTTTCATCTGTCAGTCAAACGGATGAGGTTTCTGCTCTCCACACTTTTCCCCTGGACTCGTGTGATGGGCCGGTTTTAAATTTCTCAAGTACAGGATTACACAGAGCACAGACAGTCAAACCCCTAAAAATCAAATTAATTTAATAAATAGTAAATAGTCTAATTAAAAAACAAACAAACACTGAATTAAGATTTGCAGATTTAGCATATTTATGATCCTCTGTACTTGTTGAGTTTAGAAGAAATGTAACTGTAGTGTTTATTGCGTGGAATTATCCACACGATTATTATGATGATCATGATTTTGATGTGTGAATGCTCATGAGTTTCGTGTTTGAATAAAAGAAATATCGATGTTAACCTGAACTTCAGTGCGTTTGCTGTTGAACTGCTTTCTTCCCAAAATGCAGGAGAAGGACCCATGTACGGTTCAGTGGAGTTTAGATGGGATATCATTTTCAAAACACACCTGGTGTGGAGGTTTTCCGCACTTGATCCTGAATTATTATTAATAAAAATAGATTATTTTATTAAATGATGGAATTTATTGTCATGGAATAAAATTACTGCTCTGACAATTCTCCGTCATATATAGTATTTATTTATTTATTTGTTTATTTATTTATTTGGGTTTCCTTTAAAGAAAACGAACCAACTCGAACCTTCCTCCCAATTTCTTTTTCTTTTTTGATGAATAACTTGTTAAGCAGGTACATCACCTCCTGCCTTGCTTGTGTTGTGTTTGTCTTCCAGCTTTGTCATGCCATCGCAGGACTCTGAGCGCTTTTCCCAACCCTAATAAACGCTCCAGAGTCTCTGCAGGCCTGCAAAATGTGTGAGCTGTTTCAGTCCTCTGTCTCAAACTGACTGCCGGTAAGAGGATTAAAACAATAATGCCCTTCTCTTCTTCAAGGGTTTTTTTAAAGAAAAGATTTCTTCTCCCGGAGCAAAAGCGTTTAGGTCGGAATTAAGGGCAGCAAAAAACCTAAAGCCGCATAATGTGTCGGGGTAAAGGAGGAATGAAAATCCTGAGAGTTCTCCTCTGAGTGTTTGGTTCTCATCCGGGGTGATTTATTATTTGTTTAAGTCCAGGAGAATAAGAATAAATCCAAAACTTTACCTTAATTATTGCGTAAATGATTGTAATGATGCATCGCACTAACAGTGGATTATGTGTGTGTGTGTGTGTGTGTGTGCGTGCGCGCGCGTGCGTGTGTGTATGTTGTTAACTCAAACTGTGTTCAATTTCATTTTAAGGATTGTGCCTATAAGGGAAAAAAATATCACAGATTATTTTCAAAAAAGTTTATTTGATATTTTGAAACTCGTGGTGCAGATGTGCACTGCTGAAGCTTCCCAGTTCGCTCCCAATTTTTAAAAAGTGTTTGTTTTGTTTTTTTTACTATTATTTTTACAATTTCATATTCTTTGGAAGAAATAAAAAAACAAAAAATGCAATTAAAAGGGATTATTGGGGGTACACACTTTATTATTATTATTATTATTATTATTATTATTATTATTATAATTTCACCCAAACCCGTATGTCGTCCTCTCCCATTTTCCCATCCTTCCTTATCTCTTCTTCTGAGAAAGAAAGCGGATTAACTTGTGAGCCGATGGAAATAAAGCCCTTAACCGCGAGCTGTAAAGCCGCCCAGTCGCTTAGTGAGGAGCCTTTCTAAAGCAATTAAAGGCAGAAAAAAGCGTTGCTCTTTCCTTAAAGCTGCTTTACTCAATCCCAAACAGCTCACCATTGGACACTGCTCAATGCCTGGTGCAATACATGGAGTGTGCCCTATGTAGGGAGCCTAGTTAGGGTGTAGGGAGCACAGGCGGAGCTTGCATTAGCACAGCATGATGAAGTAGAGATGACATAATAAAAAAATGAAAATAAAAAACACGTGAAGGTTTAGATACTACAAACAACAACCTCAGAAGACTGGACTCCAAGAACAAAGAAAAAGCAAACATAATTTTCTGCTTTATTTTAAAGTCATCTATGAAAAAATATCAAGAGCCTTTTCACAAACATTAAGAAGTTATTACTGACTAGATTACATTGACTAATAAGCCTAGTGTAACTTCTAGCGCTAATGTGCTATAATGCTAGCATTTTGGTTATGTCAGTGTCACATTTATAGAATGACGTCAGTCAGTATAGTTTCATTATTCAATTTTTTTGTTCTTGTTTCATTGGTTTGTTTAAGTTCATTTGTTGTCTGTTTTTTGTTTTTTTAATGGCGATTTGCGGATTGTATTAGCGCATAATCGCCACTCTTTGGTCTCTGCTTTGGCTTACAGACTAATTGTCCAGACTCGTTGTTTGTGTTTGGACAGTTTGTACAAAAGTCTGTGTGGTCCATTTTCTACCTGAAGTACTAATCATTATCATTACGTCATAAATTATGTTTACGTGTGTCATGTCCAATTGGTTACTGAAACGTTTCCATGGGAACGGTTTGCACCTAGAGTACATTGCATAACATTTAAAACGTCCCCAAGTATTATCTGTAACATATTTGATTTCAATTATTAAATAAATCAATTAATTAGATGTACATTATACTTCTGTGTCTGATTGTTTACGTTGTCAGTCGTTGGTGCTTCACAGTATCATATAGATGCACCTATTGAACCAAACCCCTTACTTTCTGAAAGACAATATTTCATCAACTAAGTGCACTTCTTTCAAGAACCTGCAATCATTAAGGGTGCAACTGAAGAGTTCCAGTGTGATCAATTCATGCTCACCCAATACATTGACAGTGGAGTGACTGATTGCCCAATGTCACAGGGTGCCCTTCCTTCTGGTCCTCTCTTTTTAGTTATGCTGCCATAGTTAGCAAGTCATGCCAGAGTCCCTTCTTGCAGTCAGCACTGATAAACTCTTTTTTTACCATTACACTGTTATGAGCATACTTAACAACCTCTCTCTCTCTCTCTCTCTTTCTCTCTCTCTGTGTTTTTGCTGAGGTACACATGCTTCTTCTGGCATGCCGGTGATCCTGATCCTCCTGATCCTTCTGCTTTCTAAGTCCTGTGGTCTGTCCTGGTGTGCTGATGCTGGCTGGAGTTCTCATCTTGGAACCCCTCGCTCCTGCTGATGTAAATCCATATGGGCTTAGATCTGCACTCAGAGACTGTGAAGATGACTTTTCACTGCTGGTGATATTTAGAACTTACACTTGTGGTATGACCAACCAGACTACATGTTGGACTGTAATGAAGTTTCTCTTATATGGTTTGTATTTTTAGGGTTTCACCCAAAAAAGGATGGGTTTCCCTTTTGAGCCTGGTTCCTGTCAAGGTTTCTTCCTCGTGTCAACCGAGGGAGTTTTTCCTTGCCACTGTCGTGCGGGCTTGCTCATTAGGAATGTGTAGGGGGTTGAAGAAAAATGTTTACATTTATTTTTAAATTACTTTTACTATGCAAAGCTGCTTTGCGGCAATGTCAATTTTAAAAAGCTCTATACAAATAAAACTGAATTGAATTGAATCAAGCTGATTAGAGTTGCAACAGAAGTTAAAAAGTTCTGACTTACCAAACAGAAAGAACTAAAATAGAACCAACTCAAATCTGAATGTAGTCGCCTTTATTTATAATGTTCTGGTAGATTTTTTCATTATTTATTAAAGTTTTCTTCAAGTGTAAAACCACGGAAACAGCTGTAAAGAAAACACATCAATCCAAAATATCAATAATATCAAAAACAAAGTCTTTTCCTGTCTGAGTATATCCCATACTATAATCCCTTATTTTATTTATATCTTAAAGAATTGAGATAGCTCTTTTTCTTATAGATTTGGAAAGGAAATAATTAAACAAAGGCTTTTTGGTGCCGTGCACCGTGAGGTTTGGCTGTTAATAGCTAATTAATAGCCCTAATGATGTTTTTGCAAACTCCATGAATACATTAGGTTTGCAGTGCGCAGAGCTTTAGCCTCTCAGGCTCCATTCAAGGGTATTTCAGCATCTGTTCTTCCCTGAGCAATTAATCATTTTGATGTATGGTTTAAAATCGACTGCTTCCAGGAGACCTTTTTTTGACAAGAATAACAAAGCAATTTGCCAGGAGCCATCTCTTAGACACGTTATTAGTAGCACCTTCATCTTAAACCCATTTTTTCCTTCCTTTTCTCTAAATTAGATACCTGTATTAAAGGGCCAGCCCTACTTTTTTCCCCCTCTTGATTCCTGGAGAAATCTCGTTATTCATGACAAGATCCCGGGATCTTCCGAACAAATCCCTATGCTCGAAGTTTTTTGACCTGTCAATTCCTCCAAAATCTATCCTTTACTGTCTTTTCTCTATCTCACTCCCTTTCTCTTTCTCTTTCTCTTTCTCTCTTCTTTTCTCCCTCCGTCTCCTTCACTCACTTTGGCCCGGATCCCCCCTTGCACAAGGGACCCTATTGTATTGTCCTAATCCAGAAGCAACACAGCTTAAGCGACATGGCGGGATAAAAGGCCCATCAAGCCCACAACTTTATGGGGGCAAATCTCCACCTAATCCCTCGCTTTATCTAAACAAAAGTCCCTCTGCCTTAATCCACCTTCGCTTCGAAAATAAAAAAGAAAAGGAGGAAGAAAAAAAGAGCCAAGAGGGGCTAAAAAACCAAATCTCACACACTCGGGTTGTGAGGTAAGAAGCAGATTTCACTAACTGCTTCTGACAAGCTTTTACCTCTATGATATTCAAAAAAAATTTGTGAAGATTCAAGCATGAAAAGGATTTTTAAAACTTTTTTTTTTATGTATACATCTCGAGATGTTCACTCAGGCATCTCCAACACATCTGATAAGAAAGTTGGAACAGATCTTCTATAGTCTGTAGTATAACAACACCTGTGTGTTTGAGTTCAAAACTCTTAAAAGTTACCATACTGTACTATTACATGATGTATGGGGACCTTCAGAACCCAAGTTGGATCCATTTCACAGTGTGCTTCTTAAAAAAAAATACAGGAAGTGTTATATCTTTACATCCAGACAGCTCTGTGTGTCATCATCAATTTATCATCATTGGCATAATTTTGCATATTAATTGACCCCAACTACCTGTAACACAATAATCCAAGAAGTGTAATTGAAAATAAGGTCACTTCACAGCAAGGTCTTGAGTTTGGATCCCAGGCTCAGGCGTTTTTGTGTGGAGTGTGCATGTTCTTCCTGAGCCTGTGTGGGTTTCCTCTGAGTACTCCAGTTTCCTCCTACAGTCCAAAGACATTAGGCTGATTGGCAATTCTAAATTGCTCCTGGGTGTGAGTGTGAGTGTGAATGGCTGTGTGCCTTGGCCATGCAATGGCCTGGCGAGTTGTTCAAGGTGTACCACGCCTTTGCCCAGTTTTGGCTGAGATAGGCTCCAGCCTCCCCATGACCCCAGTAGGATTCGGCAGTTCAGCAAATATGTAAGTTAGTATCTAAAATACAAGATCTCTTTGATTTGTCTGTTTCTGATCTCAAAATAGCTTCAAAGTATTATATTATTTTTTATTTAAAATATGGATTTTTATTCTAATAAATGAGAAATGTAAATAAATTCACGTTTAACCAGCAGAGTGAGGACATTTTTGGTAAGTGAGGACATGTTGTTGGTCCTTCAGTTGTGGTAGTTATGGTTAGGGTAAGGGAATGTATGACAATGAGAGTCCTCACAAAGGCAGGAGTACCTGATTGTGTGTGTGTGTGTGTGTGTGTGTGTGTGTGTGTGTGTGTGTGTGTGTGTGTGTGTGTGTATAGGAGGGGGGTCTATTAGCCATAATTGGGTAATTAAGTGGGTAAAGAGACTCTTTACTCCTTTAAGTGGCCGGCTGCCTATTGAGTGCTTTCCTGTATTAAACAGGAAGCTCTGCGGCCTTATTGAAGATTGATTTCTGATTTCTGATTTCTGCCCTGAGCGATTCACACATTTACAGCTGAGGGATTGGGACAGAAAATAAGGCCAGTGCTTTCAGATCCAACAGTTTTTCTGTTCTTTTCTAACAGCACAGCAGAGTAGATTACGCTCTAAAGGTTTGTGTTAAATATTTTGTTATGTTCATCATTTGGCTCTTTTGTATTATTAATAATAGTGGATCAGTACATAAGAAAAGAATTATATTTAATATTTAAATATTACAGTAATATATAATTTAATTTTGAACCTTTTACAGATTGGGATTGGTTCATAAATTTGGATTTTCTGTCCACTCGAGGAGAACAAGGTCCAAGTTCGAGTCTCGGTTTGACAACAGTTTGTATTAAAATAGCTGTAAAGAATAATTTTTACAGGAGAATTTACACAGAAATGCAGTAGTAGCTCTGGGTTTCTGATCCAAGTACCACCATGCTGCCACTGTTGGGCCCTTGAGAAAGGCCCTTAACCATCAATTGCTCAGTTGTATAAAAATGATAAATGTAAGTCACTCTGGATACAAGTGTCTACCAAATGCTTTAAATGTAGATATTTATATAATATATCCACAAATAGTTATTAATAAAACACTGCAATTTTAGGTGGAAAATTCAGTGCATATCAAGTGTCTACCAAATTCTATAAATGTAAATGAAATAGGAGTCTGTGATGATAAAAATAAAACAAACCACAACTTGCACTTATAGTGCACTGTGATGAAGCTTCTATTAAACTGATACTTTTTATGTCCATGAAGGATGCAAGAATGTCCTAGATTTGAGTCCTTGGCTTGTCTGTGGTGTTTTTGTGTGGGGTTTGCATGTTCTCTCCTTGCTTGTGTGGGTTTCCGCTGGGTACTCCAGTTTCCTTCCACAGTCCAAAGACATACACATTAGGCTAATTGGCTGTTCCGAATTGCCCCTAGGCATGAGTGTAAATAATTTTGTGTGCTTGTGTGTGTGAGCCCTGTTATGGACTGGCAAGCTGTTCAAGGTGCATCAAGCCGTCGCACAGCTAGACTCCAGCCTTGCCAGCACCCCTAGTAGGATTAAGTGGTTCGGCAAATTAAGTTTGTACCTGTTCTCATTTTCACTATAGCATTTACAAATAGTCGTACCATCACTAGCGTCTATTGTGAGATTAATAATCACACACACACACACACACACACACACACACACACACACACACACACACACACACACACACACACAAACACACAC
>JAOUQZ010000022.1:1365163-1380096 GCA_028564935.1 Neosilurus hyrtlii
GCTCTTAATAAATCCCCTGATGAGGGGCAACCACGAAACAGGCTTATCGGGATGAAATTGTAGTACTGTTATTTTTTCCCCACATACAATATATTTAGCTCTACTTCGACGTATTGAGCACTGTTCTACGGAAAATCAAAGTAGAGTACTCTACTTTGTGCGTGTCCATACTATGTGTAAGTGCATATCCTCTACTGTGTGCATACTCAGTACAGCGTACACACAGTACAATGTGCGTGTGCGTACACTATTATGTGCGTACTCTGTACTGTAATCATACTATTTACTGTGTGTGTACTCTGCGCTGTGTTTATACTGTGTACTGTGTACACTCTGAACTGTATCTGTATACTTTGTGTACTCTGCACTGTGTGTACATGCGCATGTGTGTACTCTGAACTGTGTGCACTGTACACTGTACTGTGAGCATTCTGCTTGCAAACTCTGTACTGTGTGAGTACCCTGTACTGTGTGCATAACTATGTGCATGTGTGTACTCTGTACTGTGTGCATACTACATGCGTGTATGTACCCTGTACGGTGTGCATTCAATATGCGTGTGAGTACTCTGTACTGTGAGCGTACTCTGCACTGTGAGCGTACTCTGCACTGTGTGGATGTGCGTACTGTGAGCGTACTCTGCACTGTGTGGATGTGCGTACTGTGTGCGTACTCTGAACGTGTGCGTACGATGTGCATGTGAGTACTCTGTACTGTGTTCGTGTGCATACTATGTGCGTGTACCTACTCTGTACTGTGTCCGTACTTTGCACGGTGTTAGTACTGTGTACATACTATGTGCATTCTCTGTACAGTGTACGTACAATGTGCATGTGAGTACTCTGTACTTTGTGTGTGCATACTATGGGCGTCTGCATATCCTCTACTGTGTGCGTACTCTGTACTGTGTGCGTGTGGGTTCTCTCTATGGTGAGTACTGTGTGCTTACTATGCGCATACTCTGTACTGTGTGCGTACTCTGTACGGTGTGTGTGTACACTGTATTGTGTCCCTACTCTGTACTGTGTACTGTATGCATACTATGCACTGTGTGTATACTGTGTATTAAGAATACTCTTTACTGTGTGTATACTCAGTACTGTGTATTCTGAACTGTATCTGTATACTCTGTACTGTGTACGTACGATGTGCGTGTGAGTCCTCTGTACTTTGTGCGTGTGCATACTATGTGCGTACTTTGTGCGTGTGCATATCCTCTACTGTGTGCGTACTCTGTATGGTGTGAGTACTGTGTGCATACAGTGTGCATGTACTTACTCTGTGCGTGTGCACGTGTGTGTAGTGCGTGTGCACGTGTGTGTACTCTGTACTGTGTATATATGCGCTCACGTGTGTGTACTTGCACTGCGTATGTGCACGTGTGTGTACTCTGTACTGGGTGTGTGTGTGTACTCTGTACTGGGTATGTACTGTGTACTGGGGGTGTGTGTGTGCACGCGTGTGTACTCTGTGTGTACGAGCATGTGTGTGCTCAGTACTTTGTGTGTGCGCGCGTACACTGTTACCTTGAGCATGAGTCCACACATACTGAAGATCATACCCAGAAGGTTCATGTAATCGGGAGTCGGATCTTCCAGAGTGGGATTAGATTCACTGCTGGGGGGCTTGTAACTATAGAAGCACACACACACACACACACACACACACATACATATACACACACACACACACACACACACACACAGAAGCACAGGGATGGGAACCCCTGATAGCTTTAGTGACATGCTTTACTGATAAGCAATCTCAAATGCCACTAAGCTGTAATTCTGCGCCAGTTTAAAGAAACAAAACAGCAAATTTTCCCTCTCGGAATCTAGAACGCTGTTTCATACTCATATTTAAGGGCGTGTTCACATCTCACCCGATAGCGCAAACGGACATCCAACAGAGAGCAACATTTTCAGTTCGTTTCTCATTTGGTGAATGCATTCCTTGTCAGGCGAGATCCATTCAATCCGGCGAAAAGTTTGCTGCATGCATAAAACTTGTAACAACCTCCACCAGTCAAAAGGCATCTGGTGGTTATAGGGTTGTTGTACACTGGCATGCAAACTCAAGCATTCCTCGCCCTGTACTTGTCAGTCCACATCCATTAATGTCCACTGGACCTGACTTGTGGCCAGACTATTACCTCACAGACAACTTGTATACGGGAGGTGCGCCGACGTTTGCTGATAAGGAACGCATGGAAACTGATAAATAACGGATGTGTAATGTGTCCACAGGACAAAACTAACAACTTCAGGATAAGTACAGTATACTTGGTTGTCACTCAAGGTTGAGTAAGACAATTCTCTGTGCAAAAACAAAGACCATAATGTAGGCACAGTGAAAACCCTGTGCGAGAGTTTGTTTTAGGTGGGAAAATCGATGCACGGGGATAGTCCCACTCTCTTGCCATCTGAAGCTTGAGTCCAGTGGTACGAAAAGTCGTTATGTTTGGAAACATCAGTGGATGGCCGTACATCTTGCACACCTAGACACACCCTCCACTTACCACAAAGCGTTGCAGAATTGCCTACTTAGCCATTGGAACATAGTTGGGTTCTCATCCGCCCAGTCCATGGAAACTGACTAAGTGAGTGACTGTTGAGCAGCATGTAGCTCATCTGCCTAGTGGTACAGTATAACTAGCATACTAGGGTCCGAAACAAACAGCAATGAACATCCTCAGTGGTATCATTAGAGCCTAGAGGAGCAACGGCGACGACTTTTACCACAAATCAGAACGCACGATTGCTCATATCCAGTGGGTATGGCAATGGGTGTGGATATAATACTGATTATATAATTACAGTTTTGATGATGAGAAAAGTAAACATCCCCCATTACCATTAGCTGCTAGCTCGATGTTCAGAAAACATAAACATTTCTCCTGTTTTATGAAACAAGTCAAATGAGTGACTCAGGAATCTGCACAGAGCTCCATGAGAAGCTTTTCATTAATGAGTCATTTGGCTGCCAGTGTTGGTTCATATACTCGTTAGCAGCATTAGCCTCCTGTTTGTGGCATGAGGGTGTGTGTGAATGAATACATCCTGGCAAAAGTGAGCCATCATACACACACACACACACACACACACACACACACACACACACACACACACACACACACACACACAGCACTCCACTCCAACAGTCCTGCAGCTGTCACACTCTTAATTGCCTGCATGACCCCATCCTCCTCACTGACAGCCTGCTAATTACCGTGTGCGTATGTGTGTGTGTGTGTGTGTGTGCGTGTGTGTGTGTGTGTGTGCATTTACAATCTGTAGAATATATTCTGTACAAAATAAATTTTATATATAAAACGTTAATGTTCTGTTTTTTACTGCAATTTATATTATTATTATTGTTGTTGCTGTAATTGTTGTGTTGTTTTAATATAAAATGTATTTTATGTTAGAAATTACTGAATTACTTAGTGATGTTTTTAGTTTTAAGAAGTAAATAATTACGTGTTTTTTATTTATCAATTTCAGAGGGAGCATTTTACTTGTAGTGTTTGATTAAATGTTTTTATTAGTATGTTTTATGTAGTATTAAGCGATTCAGAAAATGAATGAAATTAAATGTTTTATGTTGCACTGTATTCCATTATAATAACATTTTTATCTATTTTAGAATTTTTATTCTAAAAATCTTTTTCCCTTTTAACCTTTTACACAGATAAAAAACCTGGGACAATATTTTATTACAATTAGGCTTTATAATATAACGGTGGCCATAAGACCTTTAAATTTTGTCTGTTTCTCATAGTGAAATCATTCCTCATCTCTACTCTATTCCTTATTCCAGTACTTCACTATTTCCTGGATTAAAATCTCCTTAAACGCTCTCTTCTGTTCAGTCACACAGCTATCGGCCCTGATTTTTCTCATTTCTGCTGTTAAGAATAAAAAACAATTAAAATAAAATAAGGAAAGTTCTGCAAATGACATGCTAATGACATGCTAATGAGGGCGGTGGGGTAAGGTTTGGTTAGGGAGCGGAGCGGCGAGGAAAGCGGGCAATGCCTGGGTGAGCAGTGAGTACGAGAGGTGCCATGCTGAGTGGCAAAATGTTTCGTTAGAGAGAGAGAGAGAGAGAGAGAGAGAGAGAGAGAGAGAGAGAGAGAGAGAGAGAGCGCAACAGCCAGCCAGCGAGCAAATGCCTCACGGGCTAATGAATACTGATTGATTTCCAAATTAAATTTCACAACTGTTCGCTCTCACTTTGTTTCTCGCGTCATATTCTTTTTCTCCCACTTCCCCACTTCTTCCTTCTCTCTTGCAGCATATAACTTTTTTCATCGCTTTTCCACCATTAATAAAGACTCGTTTGTGATTAGCATGCAGCAGTTCACTTGATCTCATTTACACAACACTAAATGATTTCGAACACAAATAAAATAAAACTCATAAAGAGCTTTTCATACTTACTTTCTTTTGTGAATAATGATGCAAATTATGATGACAGTGGTAAAATTAGGAAAGTGTTAGCTTGACCCTTTCGAATCATTGTAAAAAAAAAAAACAGACAAAGCTAGCAAAGTAAACTTGCTAGTTGTTTAGCTTGCTAAAAAACTAGCTTGCTAACCATTAGCTAGTTAGTTAGCTTACTTAGCTAATGTTTGTGATTTTTTTCAACAGGCTGAAACTATAAAAAATAAAATACTGAGACCCTGACAATGCAGAATGTGTCACTGATAAATACAAGCTACTTTATTAGCAGCTAGCAAGCCTGTTAGCTTATTTCAATAACCTCAGTGATAAATCATTGTGGTATTTACAATGACATTATAATTCATATTAAGTTATGACTGATATTAAATCAATTCTCAGGTAAAATGTATATAAAGTAAGCCTTAACCAGCTTGTGAACTAGCAGCTTGCTAGTTTGTTAGCTTACATACATGACATTAGTGGTAAAATATGGAATGTTGCCATAACAACCCTAACTGTTTATCAGGTTTGGTTGCTGTTATATAAGTGACCAGGAAAACAATAAAAAGTTTCAGATGCTGAAATCCCACTCAGTGAGTTAGCTTGGTAGCGGGTTTGCTTACTTAGCGAATGTTAGTGATCAACATTTTGTGGTTATATTTTGAAACATCTGTTTGTTGGTAAATAAATGATTGAGTCAATAATGATGTGAATTTAGGAACAAACTACTGAGTTACTAGCTTACAAGCGGTTTGTTAGCTGGTTAGCTTACTTCGCTAATGTTAGTGATATTAGTATTTTAGGTTTTTCAAGCTAATAGGATACTTTTAATGGTTTATAGCAGCAGTAAGTGGGACTTTATAGCACCAAGGGCATTTTAGCACAGACAGTCCGTCAGTCGACTTGGTGAGCATTTAGAGGCAAAATGGGGGTGAGGGGGTGGTTTGGTTGGGGGGTCTGAAGAAAGGAGACACCTCATAAACCTGTCAGTTCATTGCACACTTATAAATGACAGACTGGTACCCGGTTTGGTTTGTCTGGCCTGCTAATGTTGCCACTCCGTCTTCTGACCTGACAAATTGGAACGCAACCTTCGATAACACACACACACCTCTCCACCCCCCAACACCAAACCCCTCGTCCCCATCCCCAGCTTCATTTCAATCTTACAAGCCTCAAAAGGGAAACGTTTTTGTTGTTCATATCGTCGAGGACGTACGTTCATCATTAGCCGGCTGAAGGTGTAAGACAGGCCTCATGATGTTGGGAAGAAAAAAAAAAGACGTCCACACAAAATACACACACTTGAGCACAGATATTGAAATGTGAGGAAGCAATTGTGTGTGCATTTCTTTTTTTAAGAAAGGAGGAGAAAAAACAAAATATTAATGATCTTTCATTTGGGTCTCATCATGAGGCAGGCGAGGGGCGAAATTGCATTCTATTTCACAAAGCCCAAGAAAGCGCAGGCCTAGGTAATGGGTAATATGTGTAGAGAGGAGAACGAGGGACGAGGGTGAGGGCCATGAGGCTGGAGAGAAATAAAAAAAAGAAAGAAAGAAAGAGAGAGAAAATTCCCTGAGAGAAAACAGGGCAGGAGAGAGTGGCTAAGGTTGGTAGTGAGGAGACGGGGAAAAAAGACGAGAGGAGATTGGAAATTGAAATTGATGACATTGAGAGCGCCAGTGACAGACATGGGTCCTTTTTTCTTTTCTTTCTTTTTTCAAATTCTCTCTTTTTAAGGAAATCACTGCAGTCAAGCCTGCAATGAGAGCAGCTCAAGTAAAAATAGATGAGAGGAAACATGAGACAGAGAGAGAGAGAGAGAGAGAGAGAGAGAAAGAGAAAGTTGCAAATGGAGAATGAGGCAGACAATTGGACAAAGGGAGAACGAGGGGCAGAGAGAGAGAGGGACAGAGAGAAAGAGAGCGATGGAAAGCAGTACAGGAAGAGAGAGAGGGACAGGGAGAATGATAGAGAGCCAGAGGGACAGAGATAGAAAGACCGAAAAACGGGAAGTGAAACAGAGAGATAAAAGAGACAAATAGAAAGAGAGAAAAAGTGAGAGAGAGACAATTGGACAAAGGTGAGGGGCAGAGAGAAGGAGAAAAAGACAGCTGAAAAATGGACCGGGAGAAGCAGAGACAGCAAGAGAGAGAGAGAGAGAGAGAACTGGACAAACTGAGAGGGAGAGATAGAGAGAGGGACAGAAGAACCAAGGGACAGCGAGAGAAAGAGAGAGAGAGACAGGTGGGGTGACGATGAGAGAGGGGGTTTAGAGAAGAGTGAAGAAGGACATTAGTGAGTAGATGATGTTGTCAGTGACCGATGTAAATCGGCAGCGCTACATAGTCAACAGACACACTTGGCTGGCTGCACAGGGCCGCCATCACCGGCGCTGGCACTGACAAATGGAATATTTTTGGAGGACTTAATCAGAGGAAAATGGGGTTTCATCTACACGCCTCCCCGCTCCGCTGCCCCCAACGAGAGAAATGATTGCCTGTCTTTCTCACCGACTCCTTCCATCCTCTCCGCTCCTTCACTCTCTCTCTATCTCTCTCTCTCACACACGGGAAAGGTTACAGGAAGTGCAGTGATATACAGCGATGACGATGAGCGTCCCTGAGTCCACACGTGTCATCACTAATGGACACCGCTATCTCCCATGACCAAAGGCTGATATATTTAGATATAACATGCACATGAGGTGTGAAACACGTCAGATACCGGCTTTGTAGTCATATATTCACTGCAGCGCTGCGTAAGAGTTCACTTATGAATTCGCCATACATGTTACAACATACAGCATGAAACCCATTACAACTTTTTAACCATCACTATATTCCACAAACACTCTTAAAATTAATGCTATCCAGTTCTTATTAGCAAGAAAAAACTAGCTTTGAGCATTACTCACTCTTTTAGACTAAAATTACAATTAACATCATTGCATCATCTTTACATAGTAAAACAAATTTGGTAAAGAATTTATACTTATGATTTTAAACATTTCTCTATAAACCCTGCACATTCCTAATATGCACAAGCCCACGGCAATGGTGAAAACTGCCTCAGACAACACGAGGAAGAAACCTTAAGAGGAAACAAACTCAAAAGGGAAACCCATCCTCATTTGGGTGAAACCAGATACAAATACAAATCATGTAGCAGAAATTATTACACTATAGTTTAACATGAAGTCTAGGTGGTTATCTTATATCTGTGATAGTAGTTGTAGTCCTAAATCATTTCAGTAAAATAGTTTATATCACCAGCAGTGAAAAGTCATCTTCACATTTTATGAGTGTATATTTAGGTTCATATGGATCATCAACAGCAGGAGCGAGGGGCTTCTAAGATGAGAACTCCCACCAGTAGCAGCACATCAGGACGGATCACAGGATTCAGAAAACAATAGGATCAGAATCACTGGGATCTCAAAAGTAGCATGTGTACCTCAGAAGAAACACAGAGAGAGGGAAGGTATGCTCATAACAGAGTAATGGTTGAAGAAAAGAATTTATTTGTGCTGAGTGTAAGCAGGGACTCTGGCATATAAAAAGAGAGAACCAGAAGGAAGACAGATATACATTAAACAATCAGCCACTCGACCGTCAGCAGACCTGAGTAAGCATATTCATGAAATGCATTGTCACAAAGTATTTGTATTAGTTAATTTATAATCAAAACAAGAGCACTTGGAGAATGCAAACCTCTGCCAAGCCCAGCAATCCCCCATATGAATTAAAATGGCGAAAATCATTGTGTGTTAAAGAATGTCAATGTTAATGAATCCTTTAAAAAAATTCCAGAGGCAGAGGTAATAATATTAGGGGAAAAAAGCCATTGATGCCATAGTCGAAGCGATGACACTTTTCCCCCTTTGCTATGAGGTAATAAGGAAGAAAACTGGCATTGTTTCTCATTCTAAGTAGCTAATCTAGTCTGGTTGCGAAATTTTTTAAATTTCACTCACAAACCCATGAAACGTGGAGTGAAATATGATTTAACATTTTACATTTTCTGAATCCAAGAATTAATGCATCCTGACTGACTTTAATGTCCTTTCGACTTCCTGGACGCTGCCGCACGTTCCCTGGAGTGCGTCCGTGTCAAACTAATATCCTGCTGAAGGATTCCTGCATCCGCTCACCCCACTTAGCCCATAATCACAATTTGTGGTGAAGATCTGTGGGTCGCTCCGTTCGGTCGGAGCACGAGGAGTCACCTCTATCAGGTTTTTCTCAGAGTTTATTCCTCCATCGACCAGCGATGGGCTTCAGGGATCTGAACCAGTGAGATGAAATTGAGGGATGGGATATATAAAATATAAATATATATACACACAGATGCATACTGTACACACCAGGTCTTGTATATATAAGAGTATAATAGATGAGAGTCTTGAAACACGTACACATATCGAGTGTGTGGTGTGTTTGACGCAGCGGGCCCTGGTCTCTGAGCCGCAGGTGACCACCGAGTGCTGGATAAACACTAATAAATCTTTCTGTACCGGCAGGCAATCAGTCATCTATCAAAACTCAGAGAGAGAGAGCGAGAGAGAGAGAGAGAGAAAGAGAGAGAGAGAGAGAGAGATATTCGACGAGTAAAGAGCTTTAGATATTAGCAAGATGCTTAAAGGACTGAACCAATAATTAACATTAATGTATTTGTAGGATTATAATGATCACAAAAACAAGACATTTTAGAGAATTAAAGTTAAAGACTTTTAACACCCGAGAAGGGTTAGAAAGGAAGCATACCACTTCTAATCAAAAGGAAGTTCTGTAGGATCCGAGGATCCGAGGCTTAGCCTGTCCGCAAAAACCCAGCAGTAAGCGCTACGAGCCCTCGACGCCATCATGATGAATGTGGCAATCTCACAGCCCTTTGCCTTGTCCCACTCATTTGTTACAAGCTGACGTGCTCGCTGCTTTCTGCTCCGTCGTTGCCAGTGGGGACTGCCGGCTAAGTAGGATCATAACTTTTTTAGCAGACTCGGCCGAAGAGAGGCTGCCAGTCAACACGACAAAGTTGGTTCTTGTTGTTTGGTTTGGATTTGAAATGTTTTTTTTTACACCGTGTCATAAAGGCTCATTGTTCATGAAGTAAACAAACTATTTGTAGCCAGTTATGTCTTTTAATTGACACCTAAAGTGCATTGTAAAAGAAAATGAACAAAAATACATCCTAATGTATCCTGGTACAATAAGCAACAGCGCTATGCAGTGCTAGCATCTTAGCAATATGGTGGATGTTTTCGAACATGAATATCAGGTATCCTTTGGAAGTCACATCATTTATCAGTTACTTAGCAAAGCTGGGTGTTAATGTTTGCGTAATTCCATCATCAAAACAAAAAAGTTGCAGCCAGATTTACAAAAAATGTTTACTGATTTGCTTCGTACCCCTGTATGTTGATAAATGCGAATCGCCAAGCATTTATTTAGACACGCCTAAAATTCGTAAAACGCAAAGCATACCAAGTTGAAAATTATTTAATATGATATAATATGATAAATAAACAGTGAACGACTGTCTCTTAAACACAACTTGTGCTAACTCTTCCAATAATGCAACCCCTTCACACTTCCTTTCTTTTAGAGGGTGCCAATACTTTTGTCCTAATTCAACAGCTACACTAATTTCTCCAAATTTATGCTTTCTTAAATATGAAATTACAAATGATGATTAAATCTGTGTGTAATTAATAAACAAGAGTGACTAATTTACGAATAAATCCACAGTAACTTCACAACGATCACAATTTTAACCCAAACGGTTAAAGTCCACACTGTAATATATACATTTATTCAAACTTTTTTTAAAACCATTTTACTTATCAAATATGGAGGATTGATTTGAAGTTCATCATCATATCATAGATTTACATTAACAAGTGAGCAGTTGAGGGTGAAGGGCCTTGCTCAAGGACCCAACAGTGGCAGCTTGGTGGTATTGAGACTTAAACCCCTGACCTTTGGATCAGTAAGCCAGAGCCTTAACCACCTGAGCCACCACTGCCCACATAGATAAAGTCGCGAAGGTTACGCATACTAACAGAATAAACCCAGCACTTTTGCTCAGTACTTTTACTCTTCACCAACACGGGTATGAATCATGCCACAATACGACAGCGAGATTTGTCACTTTTTCTCCAGCAGATCAATGATAATTACCTCCCTGACACGCGTACAGTTATTACTTTACAGGATCAAGGACGGAGGGGAGAAAGGCCTTGCGGCATTTAGGCAGTTCCTGATCGATACGCACTGAAATATGGCTGCTCCAAAGCCCCGGGCCTGGCCTCAGCAGCTCAACGAGCCATTACACACTCCGCTCTCCGTGGCTTAGCACTGGATCTGTTCCTTATATCCAGCTCAGAGTCTGTCTGTTCCCTCAGAGAACCTCACACGGTTCTGCGAGAGCTAGCATGGATGTTTAGCATGCTAGGCCTCACTGTGGCTGTGGAGTGATTCAGAACCTTCAAAAAGTTGAACGAGTGAACTGGTGAAGTTGATGTGATGCACAAACTGATACATTGTTTGGGGTTTGACACAAAGCCGCAGTGCTGTAGAATCCCTGAGCGGTTGGATGCCAGTTGTTTAATCCTCTTTAGTTCTTTTTTTTGTCCTCTGTGGTGTTACATCTGCCAGTAATGTGTGTTAAAATTTCCTGGTATGAGGACTGATATATGAAACCATAACCCTGTTAAACTGTTCTCATTTTTGTAAATTAAATATTTAATTGTTCCAGTATGTACTCTATATTTTGTTGTATTTGATTCATCAGGTGTTTAACTTCATCATCACTTACTCACTTGCCGAACTGATTAACCCTATTTGGATCGTGGGGCGCCGGAGCCCAGCCAGCACTGGGTGAAGGTGGAGTACACTATGAATAGCAAGTAAAATAACTAAATAAAACTAATAACGGACCAGTATTAAGGAGGTTAGGATTTAGCCTTGGATTTTCATGAAATTTATACAGGAGGCAGGGCCTGCTAAAATATTTAATATTGTGAGACAGAACAATTTTTTATATTTTGAAGAATCAGGCTTGGCGGAGGTTTGCGCCCTCTAAGAACTCATTCATTCATTCATTTTCTAAGCCGCTTAATCATAATTAGAGTCGCGAGGAGGCTGGCACTTACCTCAGCCGACTCAGGCGAGGGCAGGGTACACTCTGAACAGCTCGCAGACCACTGCAGGACCATCACACATACAAGCATTCACACTCACCCTCACACCTAGGGGTGATTTGGAACAGCCAGTTAGCCTACTGTGCATGTTTTTGGACTGTGGGAAACCGGAGTACCCGGAGGAAAACCACGCAAGCACGCTGAGAATATGCAAACTCCACACAGAAACACCTGAGCCCGGGAATCAAACCCAGGCCTTCTTGCTCTGAGGCAGACGTGCTAGCCACTACACCAGCGTGCCACCACCCTCTAAGTACTTTTGTTTTTAATCTATTTTATAAGACTATGATCAGCTGTATATGAATCACATTCTTAATAAACCCATTAGAAGTTTTTTTTCCCCAGTAGGATTTGAAAGAAGAAAAAGAAGAGGTAAGAAGTTTGTGGTTCATTAAAAGCGTTGAGTATTCAGAGATGTGAAGGACAGGGAAAGAAGGAAACTAGTTCCGCCATGGTGCGAGTAAGTCTCTCTTGGACACAATCCTTATTCTATGATGGAAAGTATCTTTATTAAATGACCTGTCCGCCTGTGTTGGACGCGTGTCCCTGGTGGCCGCGCGTGCTAAATTCCATCATTAAAACCCATTACTGAGCTATCAAAACCCCCTGTAATTCGAGCTAATGACCTCATTTCCCTAAGTGTCACCCATGTCAGTCAGCTTGTTCTGGCAAGCGTTCAGCATCCCTTCAGCATCTCTTGTGGGACGTCCCCCTCCTTCTCCTTGAAAAAAAAGAGAGGTGTGGGGGTGAAATCAGTGGGGAAAAGTGACAAGGCTGGGTGGTTTGGGACGTGTGAGCACGTGTGGCAGTTCTCATATCCCTATTGACCTCCACTTCTAATAGTCAAACCAGGGGCATGGTTTGATGCGAAGCAGGACAAATGAGAGCAGAGGCTGAAAAAAAGGCTGCTTTTTTTAATGCCTGTTCCAAATCTCCTTCAAAGAAAAAAAAACTTCAAAAAAAAATGACACAAAATGAGCTAAAGAGAGGATCTGAGACCCATCACGTCCCCTCTGTAATCTTCATCCCTCTCCTCTTCACGTGCTTTCCTTTCCTTTATACCTACACCACCACCCCCCCCCTTCAAAAATCATGCCTTCAAATGGAAAAAGGGGCCCTTAGGCCAAGCAAAGGGCCACCGTTCCCGTTTTTTTCCCCCCGACTGGATAATTGACTCCCTTCACAGGGTAATTCATCGCTTGCATATGCTGCCTAATACATCAGCGGACGAAAAAATCTGCCAACGTCCCAACCTTGTCCTGCAACCCCACCACACACACACACATACACACACAGAACCCCCCTCAATAAAGAGCCAGGAGCCTGGAAGTGAATTGGAGAGGGAGAGGAAGTGGCAGGGAAAAAATGAGATGATAGATGGGCTGCATTGTGGCATTATGAATGAATTATGCCGGCCAAATACCTTGAGCAGTGCAGTCTGTCAGCCAGTATCTATACTAATCTAGGAGGAAATATGACTCTCTCCACATTAAAGAGTGCGGCACGGAACAAATCAGCCACTTAATTGAGCAATCGGTCCATTAAGGAGACATATTTTCGCTGGCATCCTTTAGCACCTGGCACATTTGTCAGCCATCGTATGAATAGACCTCTCGAAGCATCACTGGACTGTAATAAGCTACTGTTCTTCACACAACTTTAACAAGTTTCTGGCAGTGATTTATGAGAAAACTCTCGAATCACTCAGTGTTTTATGTTGTTGTGTTTATTGCTATAAAGAGTAGAATCAGTGTTTCTTAAGATTTTAATTATAGAATTGAAAGCGGACTGCTGCAAAATTCTCTCCCATAGATATAATCTCCTATAGACACATAATAATAATAATAATAATAATAATAATAATAATAATAATAACATTTCAGTTGCATATAAGCAACTTTATGGAGTTTCTGTGTGGAGTTTGCATGCTCTCCCCATGCTTGTGTGGGTTTCCTCCGGGCATGCCGGTTTCCTCCCACAGTTCAAAGGCATGCCCAGTAGGCTATTTGGCTGTTCCAAATTTCCCCTAGGTATGAGTGTGAGTATGAATAGTCATGTGTGTAGGCCCTGTGATAGTCTGGCAAGCTATCCAGTGGTACCCCGCCTTCACCCAGTCTTGGCTAAGATAGGCTCCATCCTCCCCACAACCCTAGTCTCTAGATTAAGCGATTCAGCAAATGAATGAGTGAGTGATTAAAATCAGATCAGTGTTTTTAATTAGAGAATGGAAAGCTCAGTGCCATAAAGTGCTCTCTTACAAATATAAAATATAAAATAATAATAATAATAATAATAACTGTTATATATAAGCCTACAGTGTGTTAATGGCCTATATGTGTGTGTGTAATTATATATATATATATATATGAAGTGTTTTCATGCTTTGAAAAATAATTATGCAACAATGCACTATTAAATAATCATTTATAAATGGTAGCCTGTTTATATATTCAGGAATTATCTTAATAAAGTTGATGTTAATAATATTAAACTTTAAGTTAGAATTGTTACTTATTTATGTATTTTAAAACAAAAATGAAAGTCAAGTTTAATCATAGAAAGAACTTCAGTCTCACTACTATCTGAATAATACACTTGTATCACTCTTTATATGCAAATAATTAAAAAATTCCTTTATTTCTTTAACAGGTGATGATTGATAGCTTTTTAGGGGACATTTACCAGGTTCTCTGTGGTTTCCGACGTGTTCCATGTTCCAGAAGTGTTCACATCACCATGAATTCAGGTGCAAACGTCTTTCAAGTGCTAGTTAATAGACCTTTGCCGCCCCCTGGTGTCTGAACGCAAACCTGCGGATTTTTTCTTTGAAAAATCTATAAACTTGTGTGATAGAAAGACAAGAAACTAATTAATTCGTTCATTTTCTGAACCGCGTAATCCTGATTAGGGTCGTAGGGAGGCTGGTGTCCATCTCAGCCGACTCTGGGCAAGGGCAGAGTACACCCTGGACAGCTCGCCAGGTCATCGCAGAGCAGAAACATGCTGACAGCAACCCAACGGCCTACTCTTTACAAAAGTCCACAATGGTTCTTTTACATGCCTCTCACCACAGACAGCGAGAGACATGGCGGACCAGTTAGCTGCACTGGGGACAGCAGTGACAACTTGGTGATAGTGGGGCTTGAACCTCCGACCTAGATCAGTAATCCGGCACCCTACCACCGGGCCACCACTGCCCCACCCGTTTATATATATATATATATATATATATATATATATATATATATATATATATATAAAAGAAAAAAAACAATAAAAGA